>JAULBU010038118.1:0-15055 GCA_032358235.1 Odonthalia washingtoniensis | reverse complement strand
CTCAACAAAATGCCTCATTCACTATAACTAATAATATAAATAAAGCTCCTACAACAACTAATGAAATATTAGAAAATAATGCCGAAACAACTGAAATTGCACCAAAAACTGATAAAACAATAGAAAATAATGCAGTAACAAATAGTGATACTACATTGAATAATAATTCGGTAAGTTATAATATTGATGCAGATAGAGATACAACATTGAATAATAATTCAGTAATTGATGATGACCTCGCTACCATTTCTGACAATCGGTCAGAAGCAGATGCAGGTGCGGGATCTGAGCATTACAACGCAACCACCACTTATTTAACAATACCGGTCGATAGTGTACCATTTCCATATTCTCCTTCCAGGACTCATTTGTGGAAGGATCCTTCACCATCACCGCACAACGTTCGAATCTTCAGCTTCAATGGAGCTGGAAACGACGAATTTCCACTTGTATTCATTTTACTTCCACGAGCTTTCTTATACTTTGATTATGTTGATGAAGTCGGGTGGGGGGTAATTTTGTTGTTAACGTTTTCTGTTGCAATTGTAATTAAATAAAACGATGGGTTGTTGCGTGGCGCGTTTGATAATAATATTCGGTGTGTCATACCAGATGTTTTGCGTGATTGGTTGTGTGATTTATTGCTATCATATGACATATGTGGTATGACTTCAATCACGTTTCGTTGTAATAAAATGCGAAAAATGGTTAGTTATACGCATTCCACTGGGTTACGGCGGCACCACCGTCTCGCGTTGCAACCATTGCAAATAGTGTGACAGTATTTACGTGAGCGAAGAAACATTTTGAAAATTTTAACATTTCTACTCTATATGACTCCATATGGAGTTCACTGTTTTGCAAAAAATTATTTATTTAAATTTTTGCAACATTCCTACACTGTATGACTCCATATGGAGTAGGAAATTTTGCAAAAAATTATTTATTTAATTTTTCGCAACAGAAAATTAAATAATTAATTTTTGGCAAAAATTAAAACGTCATATAGAGATCGTATGGCCAAGGCGGACAATACGTGTGGTTGCAACTGTCTTCGCACTTCCCTCTCCACTTCTACTCATTCTTATCGCACATCTCAATCGGGTACATCTACGAACTGATGACATCACTATATAATGCAACGCCTTACCTATTCTGTTTAAAGTATTTCCATACATCGTACAACATCCATCTCTACATCTATTATATATCTTCAAGACAACATATTCCAGTCTCCAACATCATTCCTTTACGCATAATTCCTTCAACAATCATATTCACAACTTCGTCGATGTCTTCAGCCTTATCACTATCACCAATATCAACCGACCAACAAGGAACTTCAACAGAAACAGAGTTCACTATTTTTCTCCTTTTTCAATTCTTTGAGAGCTATGTCAGTGCATCTTTCAAGGATAACTTCAATTAAAATAATATCAACTTCGTGGATTACCTCCAGTGAGTACCGTCAAATGATGACCCAATCTCCAAGACTATAACATGCTGTTTCGGATAGAAAGAAAGTAACAAGAATAATCGTTCAATAATGTCCGTGTTCAATTCAGCTGGTGCAGAAGGAGATGTCGAATTGTATAGTTCGATTCCACGCGTTCAAAAGTTCGTGCGACACGAACCCGAAATGAGAATGACATAGATGTGAACGTGTGAGTTGCTGGTTGATGATGATGCTGATTGATGATGGTGCTCGTTGATGGTGATATTCGTTGACTCTGATGTTCTTTGACGCTAATACTTCACGATACTGAACGAAGATGATGATTGACGATGACTGATGATGACGAGAAGGCAAAACTAAATGTGACAGGAAGAATAGCTTGGATGGACGTTATACCAGGAGAGGATGAACATGACTCTGTCGAAGAACACTGGTATTAGTGAGACGGCTGTTATTCTTGGTGACTACAATTGGCACCAGGTGGTCAGAATACAGCCACATGTGAATTGAGTAGTGTATTCTCGTACTGTTCTAGATGTGGATTTCGGGCGATGCCTGGAACGCTACGATTGTATACAGCGGTGGATGCAGTTACCGAGGTCTGACACGTAAGCGGAGCGGATACAGTACGAGTGAAATGTGGGTGATGGTTGGCACTGTAGAGAGGCGAGTTGCAGTTGGTATGGGTTTAACGAGGTTATGCGATACTGAGATATTGAGGTGATTGAGGGAGAAAGGGTAGCGTAAAGGAAGGGCAGAAAACGGTGCGAGGTAACTGCGCTAATAACACGAGCGATTAATTCGTATCAATACAAATTTTATTGACTTTATAGTGTCTAAGTATCAATACCCATACGGTAACGACAGTAAAAAGAGTCTATTGTAGAAAAGTAAAGTGAGGGAAAAGAAAGAGAGAGGGAGAAAAGAATGGTGCTGGCGAAACTCTTATAGAGGAGAAGAATGCCAAGAGAGAAATCAAGACACTGATCTATGTTTTTCGGCGGAGGCTAAGATTGTAAGCCTAGGATGCCCACTTGTAGATATCATATCTTAGGGTAGCATCGACCTAACTTTCAACTGTATCGTAGGTGACCATGTACAGTATAGTAGGTGGGTGCCTAGTTGTATATTATGGTATACGTGTAGAGAAGTTGGGGATGCTGCACTGTAGAGATGATATTAGTGTGGGTATTGCTAGTCTTGTGAAGTGGATCAGGGGCTGGGTTAATCAGACACTATGAAACACGAAGAGGTTTGGTGTACAAGGGACTAAAAAAATTTCATCATCTCAAATACAGTAACACTCTAAACCTGCATGAGAGGTGAAAGAATACCTAGTTAACGAGTGATAAATTTTACACGATACACGTGTGGGAAAATCAATGGAACCTACTCTAATTATTTATGCTTTCCTAACGATCGTATTTTCTCATATGTTTTCTAACAGTAGTAATACTTTACATTTCCTAACAAAGGGATTTCACTGCCACGTGTGTCAAAACATTTTCCAGCTGGAAACAAATACGATTCCAGTATACATACCATGTCTTGGCACGTAGGAGAAGAATAATAAAGTCTGTAGACATAATACGAAAACAGACATACCCCAAGCTACAAGCAAAATAAATGACCATATTTCATATCGAGAGATTGACGAAACTTGCAACAGAGAGATCTAAGCAAACATGCCCCATGACTAGTTAATCCCGTCACGAGGATCCAGGTGATCCGCACGTTTAGAAACGGGCCCTATTTCCGTCTATTGCTTATTTAATCGACGAAGCACATATTTTTCTTCAATCAGAGCAGCTCGTGAAACTACATAGTTGTGGCAAAGCACCTGATTAAACCCGCAGATCCCCGATCAGCAGTTACTTACCTTACTTTATTTAATTGCATAAATCCCAACTATATTCACATACAGAGGTATTTTCCCGAAGGGCCATACACGTTAAACTTTACCTACTTGCTTCGGGACTTCAGCGTTGTTTTCGATAGGAGACAAGATCCTTGCCGAAATCGGAACACAGCAAGCGAGGAAAATTACTCGCACAATATATACACATGAATGCAGAGATCAAAGCATCTTGGAAATTTTCAACACTTTGCTAGGAACAATGAAAACTTCTACTAATCTTTTTGTTAGACCAATTTTCTTCCACAGTTTCATTCAATCCACTTCGAAAGTACCAACAGTGAATCAAATCAGGGTGTCAATTGCTTCAACTTTTGAATTCTTTCTCTACTTTCACAGCACGGCAGTTCTTTCACCATTCATGTCTGCCCCCTAAAATAAGAAACTAGTCACACTTAAACACTTTACTGGTACCAGAATTGGGTTCATCTGCCAGACAATTTTTAAATCATGCGCTCTACTAGTACGTGCAATCGGCATTCCACTCGTCAGAACAATATTCCCACCTCACATCTGCTACAACTACTCTACTTCATCGTTTCTCGTTATTCCTTGCAGAGATGGAGGTTTCTCCCTGGCACAACAAAAAACATTCACTAACAACAATGGACCCGTGAATAGTGAACATTTAGTTTCCGCAGATGCTTGGAACCGAAGCAAGGTAGAAGATATACCACTCCGTTTCATCACGACGAGTTTTTCGATACCCTTCACAAAATATTGCTCAACATTTCTATTTATGATGCCAATTTGGGTCTTTAAAGTGCTCCCTTGTTGTCCCCATTCCACTGCAAACCTAACAGTTCCGAACGGCCACAATACTTATGCACCCTGTCGTCTCAATGACCATTGATTTCAACATTACCATTCCAAAACTAGACCCAACCTCAATAGCATCAGTTCATTACCTTACCGACGATTCAGTGACATCAAAAACAAGAGGTGGAAAGCGTGGTAGATCATCTATCTTCGCAGGTTTGGGAGGGAAAAATATTTATAGAAGACTTCACGCAAGGACATTGAACAAGAGCATGCTGCTAACAGGGACAGTGACTCACAGCCATCACCGGAAGCTGAAACAACAACATAAATGAAATAAGAAGAACAATTAGAACCTGCCGCTTAAGAAAAGGTTGGAACGTGGCACTACGAGCTATGGCCTTTTTCAAAGATAGTAAGAAAAAATACTGCTGTTGTGACGACTGTGTTTTGAAAGATCTTTACGACGATCATCAGGATTGCTTCGGTGCTACCCTGGAATACAAGGTGGATTTAATTTTGACAGACCCTCCTTACAATACCATTTTTAATCAACAACGTGCAAACTCTGACCATCATCAATTAGATGAATAATATATGACGAATTTCATGGAATTCTGTGATACAGTTCTGACGAGGGGGGATCAAGCGCATATCTTTTGCACTACTTTTATGCGTTAAATTATTCAAGTCGAGGAAATGTATCTCATTGGAGAACCCTGAACTGGATGAAATTGGAAAATGTATCAAGACTGTAATGAGTTTGTTAAGTGTGGAGGACATTCCACTGCATTACACAATGCGAAGCGTACTATAACTCGGATCCAAGGATACCCAGACGTATTCATCTATCCGTTGTGTAACAAGCTGTGCATTTGTGAGAAAATTGTATTCAATTAACGCACGCGTTCAAAAAAATTAATTATAGTCGTTCCGGAATCAACAATTCAATGCAACTATGAACATGTAATGAGATGAACAACATGCCAAGGGTACCGATCACTGAAAAGATTTTCAAGCATTCAACAAAAAAAACATCTGGTCCCAAAGACATGCTCCGAGCAGAGCATAAATCAACACGATAGATGATGGATATCATCTAGAAACGTACACATCCTGCTAAGTTGGTTTTTGATCAATGCGCAGGTACATTTTCGGTGGCAATGGCATGTATACTTATTCCAAAAGACAGGAAGTTTTTGGGCAGTGATATGGATGAGAATTGTTTGGAACAATATTGGATTTCATTGGTTGCCGTTTTTTCTCGTCAGTTACTCAGAAAACACTCAGAGATCGTGGATACAGGCGAAGATGTTGAATCTGCAAAATGATTTATAGGAGATCTAGTTGCCATTCAAGTGAGAAGAAGAAAAAATATATGGGAAACGCTCGCATGATTATTCCAATATTTCAGACGTTTCCGAGGCATATACGTAACTTCATTTCACAATATATTGGGGACCCGAAATTTACAACAACGGAGTTTCATTACCTTGGGATATGTGGAAATTGTCTTGGAAGCATGCTCTTGATGAAATACCAAAATAATCGTTGCGTGCCTTGGAAGCTGGTTGTTTTGGTATGATCAATAAACCGTCTTCCATCAAACATGATAAGGTTGGTTCTGGCTTTATTGAGTAAAATAGTTTCCTCAACATTCATTTGTCTGTCATTACCATGGAACGTTTGTATATGGAAAGGTTGGTGCCAACAGTTCTCGTATAAAACCATATGGTGAGGGTATTCTTTCTGTAACAAAGGAACAGTTATTGAAGTATACTGCAAATTGTACACATCAATTCACTGCAGCCGATGGTACAAAGAAAAGGTAATGGTTTGTAGCAGCTCCATGGTGCGTTACAAGATACATTAATGATTGTGCCTGCCTGCCTGGGGATAAATCATCAGCTACAGAAAGAGAGAAGAATAAACGATCTGAAAATTGCGCATTCGTGCAGAATACGAAGTTGAAAACAGATGCAGTAGTAACTTCCTATCTGACTTTGCAGATTCGGAAGTTAGTTTCCATTGAAAAGTTCGATGAGCTATTCCTTGATCACGGTACCGAACATGCCCATCACGATGAAGCCGTTAGTAATCGTCCTTCCGTTATTTATTTTAATAATCCTCATTTCCATAACATATCATAAATTTCTTATTGCTATGTCTATACATAAACAAATATTACTGCTGTACCATTATAGGTTAATTTACATGGATTCGCAACCTGCACGTTAAGACAACAGCACCCTTTAAATCATTACATTGAAGACTGCTCGTTGAACATCATAACAAATGCAACTTGTTTAATGCACCGTTTGATAATCCTTTTTCCGTACTCATTCAATGCGTACCGAAAAGGAAGGGCCACAGTCTCCCCCGTCACAGTAATTCTCATTCTTCCCAAAATATGAAAAGGGAGACATTCGTTTGGGACCCAGCCAACGCCAGGATGTCACTATCTGAATCCCGACACCAAAACGAATCCCAAACGGATTCCCACCTTTCCACACTTCATGAAGAACTTTTTACAACCATTTCTCTTCTGAACAGAAAAGAGAAAACAATCAAATAAGTTTGATGCATATTACCCCCTTAAATAGAATTGTTTTACCATGACACGTAGATACCTTGTCATTTTCCAACATTTCTGTAACCAAATCCCTCTCCGTTTCAACATTTACCGTTCCACTTGGCATCCGTTGCACCTAAAATTTATATCATCACAATCTCATGTGCAATGGATGCCAAGTGGACTTGAGATTGTGACATTTCGAGGGAATCGACAGTATTCCCTCACAATATGATATTGTAACGGAATAATGTCTCGCGATTTCAAGTCAATGTGAATGCACCATTCAGCTCTTGCCTGTAGGCATTAATTACGTAAACAAATTGCTGTATTCGTTGATTTCCTACCTTTCTGTATGATGATTTGTATTGCTGAAGGTCATACACACACTGCTGTTCCCATTTACTTAATAAAATAAATAAACAGCCATGCACAAATTTCTGACTATTCAAAATTAATTCCGTTAATTATCGGAACTGCACGAAACTACGTCAGTAGAAGTGCATTACTAGGTATCGGTCCTAATTTTCGAGGTATTCGAACATGGAAGTCCATTCAGGTAAATAGAAATATTACAAAGTACAGATGTCGCCCTAGTATACACCCTAGCGATATTGTTACGGGTTGTTAGGCTCGACCATCTCCATCCCTAGTGGTTTTAAAAGTGCCGCTAGGATCGACTGTCTCTGTCCCTAACCTTTTGACAAGAACCGCTATGCTCGACTGTCTCTGTCCCTAGCAGTTTGACAAGGGCCAGTCTCGACTGTCTCTGTCCCTAACTGTTTTACAAGGGCCGCTAGGCTCGAATCTCTCTGTCTCTACTAGTTTCACAAGGGATTCTAGGCTCGACTATCTCT
Source organism: Odonthalia washingtoniensis (assembly GCA_032358235.1). Lineage (NCBI taxonomy): Eukaryota > Rhodophyta > Florideophyceae > Ceramiales > Rhodomelaceae > Odonthalia > Odonthalia washingtoniensis. The sequence continues at coordinate 7,496 of JAULBU010038118.1, read as the reverse complement.
GTAGCTAAACTTTTCTCAAAGGCTGCTAGGCTCGACTGTCTCTGTCCCTAGTCTCGGCTGTCTTTATCCCTAGAAGTTTCACAATGGCTACTAGGGTCTCTGTCCCGAGTAGTTTCATAAGGCCCGCTAGACTTGACTGTCTTTGTCTCTAGTAGTTTCACAAGGCATGTTAACCTGAAATTTGTCAGTACCTAGTAGTTTCTCGACGAATGATAGGCTCCATGATAAGCTCCATTGTCTCTGTCCCGAATCTTTTGAATAGGGATTTTATGCATGAAATGAAGGACGTATTTATCTCTCTTATTGTAGATATCTGTAATTCCTTGTCATGTGGAAGTGTATCTTTACCCATGATGATTGTTGTAAATTTTCTCTCTCTTCCCAACTACTTGGAAGCGATTTAAACGAAATCTGTACTGTGACCAATGCATATCATATGCAAAAGGTTTAATTGGGTCATTCTGGCGAACGACATGAACAACACCTTTAATTTCTTTGAAATTTTCTAGCCCAAACCATGGAGACGGTCTTATCTCCCGTTTCTTCGAAACTTGGCATGTATGTGTTCAATCCCATCATCTGTGCTCCATCTCAAGAACACACATCCGTGTACATCATCTACATCATCTATACTGTCAATTCCCCTAGAAAATTCCATATTTTTCACCAATAAATACTCTGTGCCTTCTTTATCGCCTTCCCATTTGATAAATTGAAATTTCGGAACATGGCCAATCCAGTATATAAAACTCCCATCATCAGTGGAACTTTCCAATAGTACAAAAGAATACTTTCCATATTTTGAATTACCATAAGACTAACACTCGAATATTCTTTGCAAAAATATGTCATCTCTTCTAAAGTTACTTGATTTCCTGCATCATCAATATCTTCAACACTGCAATAATGGCCACCCAGAAGAGTACGGCTCTTAACTATTGTTATATGTGTTGAAAATTCAAAGTGCTGACCACACTTCCTGATACCTTCTTCTTTCAGTAAATTTAATAATGCTTCTCCTCCTTGGTCACATTTCTGGGTAAACAATTCTATGACATCACTATGGTAGCTTTTATGTGCCTCTGCAATACATGACTTAGGGATGAAGTCATCCACAAGGACCATTTTCTGTTTGAAAAAATCTAGAAGCTCCCTGAATTCACGTAACTTCACAAAAACACCTCGTGTCACTAAACCACGGTGACGTACTGAACTATTTTTCAGATCTTGAACATTTTCTGATTCTTTATATCTATTTGCAGCAGACAAATCCAATTTGTCTCTGAATCTTGCAACTGTTTCCCTTAAATCTTTAGTTCTTCTTTTTGATGTCCTCTGATACTGTTGTTTGAAAAGTAGATGGCGATTCTCGTAGTGATCTGCGCATAGCATCTGAAGATTTCCAAATCTTTCAATGTCCTCGTCAATATAAGTTAAAAAATTAAATTTTAAATTCCTCAAGCCACTTGGATGGCACTTTTCAATTGTATCTTTCATCGATTTTATAAATTGCTCCATCTAATTTTTGAAATAATGAAGCTCCGATTCTGTCCACGGTGATGCACCATGTCGCCGAGAACACCATGTTAAAATGTCAATATATTGTGTACAGATAAATGTAGTTGAAGCGTTTTCTTCACAACAGCATCTGTCTATATACTCCACTACAAACGGGAAAACTGCATCGATTCATCTAAGGTTCTTTTTCTCAAGCATTCCTGTTAATCCTTCAGACTTAGTCATCAGCTGGATAAATGACCTTGTATAGATGACCTTGTTTACATTACCGATCTATCAGATTAATGCATAGATCAGGCAACCATAATGCCACCAACTAAAGTTCGCACCTAATTTTTGTCGTTGACTGGTATCGATATCAATGAAGACATGTCGAGATGATGAAATTAACTTAAAAAACGTTTCACCGGTAGTCGTAGTTGTGAGGTAATCTGAGGTAATCTGACGGTAGGACTAGTCTTGTAGAGGGCATTGTAAACAATTACAAACCCATCAACGCCATCAGGAAGAGGTTCCAATCAAATTCCGTCACATCTTTTTCGATTCGAAACAGTGAAATCACTCTGAAGCCGATGGCTTGGAAATTGATCTGTTCGATCTATGAATGTATATCAAAATGTGTTTTTTCCAATTTTTTCCAATTTTTTTTTCATGATCTCGTAAGTTGGAAAAATTTACGTTACAGCCCAACATCGTCAATTTCTCAATCCCCAACACTTGGACAATTCTGTCCAAAAATGGATTTTTCGTTTACTTTCTCGGCTGCATCTTGTCGGATCTGCTCTAAACTTAGTGTGCTTTTAAGTTGGAGTATACCCAACGTGTACACCAAGTTTGGAACAGAACCAACAATTTTCTGCCGAGATATGCGTGGTTTGAGACACATTTTTAGACAATTCTGTCCGAAAATGGGTTTTTCATTTTCTCGGCTGTATAGTAACATATAGTATATAGGGTTACCCTAGTCTTTATTTAGGAAAATTGCTAGGTATGCAACCTATATGGGTCCCTAGTAACGGATTGCTAGGTATCTATTTTAACCCTACCAATTATAGGAAAACTGTAGTCGTCCCTAGTAATTCCTGGCATGGAAAAATAGACCCTAGACATGATTCATAGATCCCTAGTTACACTGTAGAAATTGTGCTAGGCACGTCCTAATCCCTAGGGGATTTAGTCAAATTGAATCAGTCCCTAATAATGCACTTCTACTGACGTACATACACAGAATGCCTGGCCTTCATAAAATTTCCTGCATTTGGACCATATTAATATACTGGGAATAATCTACGATGATTGAAAGCCCCACATATAATTGTCCAAATTTGGACAATCATATCAATAAAATAATTTTGAATTTTTCTCTGGTACATCCGTACCCATTCACCCTCGGGGCTTCCATGGGCCTTGGATGTATGCCTTCATATACCGAAACACAGACGGTGTTCTAAAAATGCTGGAACTTCCAGCATTTTTACTTGAAGTGCCTTTTCAGAGGTTCGTCTCACAATCAGGTTTAGATGGACGAAAGGGTGGTATGGTACTACAAATATACATATTTATTCAACATTTTACATTGGAACAAATTATCAATAGATTGTGTTCAAAGAGTGGTATATATTTCACCCCTAGAACGGGTGAAATACATACTCCAACTGCTAACACAATCACACTTAAATTTTCAAGTCCTGAAAATTTAATCACATTTCATGGTGAAGAATAATTGTCGAGTTTACACTGTAAATATTTTCGATAAAATTAAAAATATTCTGCACATTCATTTACACTGCGATAGATGAATGCCCAAACTGACAATTTTCTAAATGTGTTGAGAAAATGAATGTAAATGGCAAACACTGCGAAATTCTCAGTGTGGTACTGCGCTACAGGTGATGCGGCAATTCATTTTCATCAAAAAATTGCAGTTCCTTGCAATACTTGCACGGAAGTTCACGAAATGAACTGCCCAGTCCATTTCCGGAAATTTAGATCCAATTTGGCACTACATCTTTTGAAATTATTTTGATGGCGATGATAACATTGAATGATGTTCGGATATTAAATGTCGATTACAATGCACGGATGGATGCGTTCATGCGAACTTGGGTGAACTGGCAATTCAAAATCATAAATCATACATTTTAATTAATGTTTTATATTTTATATTAACCATTGTATCCAGTGTGTCCCAGACAAATACCCGTGAAACGAAAAATTTTAAAACCTGAATTGGTACACGTTTTGTATAGTTATTAATCGCAAATTGACCAGTACCATTCTATTTTTTTAAACCATACGTGTTTCGGACCTGCACTTACAATTATTTCCAAAATTTATGAATATAGCATATTACACCAAACACGTATCAGCTTTTTACCACTCCAATTTTATTTATAACAAGTTAATACAATTCGTATACCCAATTTTTACCACTGGGATGTGGATAGCCATGTTTTGATTGTTCTACTAATTGACGTAAGTGGTGAAGAATTGAACGAAGCCATTGTCATTTGTATTTACATGATGTTTGGTGCTGCATGTCTCGTATGATTCGCTATTCCCTCTCCCGTGGCTCGGATTGTCCTTTAACATATACATGTTTTCAAATGTTAGGTCAGTGTGGGCACAGTGAGTTTAAAACGCTCTTCCAGGTGCTTGATCGCCTCAAATCAGTTTTACATAGATTGATGCAGCTGAAACTAATAGGTTTGAATAATCTAGAGATTAACGGAGTCTAAACACAAGCCAAAGTTTTTGATGATCACCAATGTGGAAAGCAGTGACGGAAGCATTCTTCCGTATAGTCCATACGCTTATCGTATCCCTCCACCGATTCACCAGAATCCTTTTTGTGTTGTAGGTGACGGATTTTTTTGTACGGATTCGTTAGTCCGTGATGAATCATTCAGGAAGGTCATTGAGGACTTTAATTCATGTGGTTAATAATAAATATATCCAAGTTGAGCATTCCAGGCTAAAATTCGAATTTTTGGGGTATTATCCATGAAGTATTAAGAAAGAAAGTGAACCACCACATTTTCAAAGAAGTAGTGATAGCAGAACTCCTAAACCAATTTCGAGAAGAAGTGTAATATTACCATGCCTTCTGAACGAGAAAAGATTCTAACGGAAGGGAAACTAAATTGGATCTTGATTTCCATGATTTTAATTTGTTTCTATTACATGTTCGTAATTAAGGCACCTGTTTTATAGATTTAATGTGTTATATATTCTATAAGGTGGGTACAGGCATCTACCATGGTTTTGAGTAGTAAAATTCTGGACATATAACTGCAAATACTGGGTGAAAGGTATTTATTTGTGCCATTTTAATACATCTAGTTAGGATATCCATCTCTCTAATTAATCCATGGGTTCATAATTTGGTATATTTGATAATTCTACTTTCTTTTAAAGCGGCAGTACAAACATTTGGATGGAAGCAAATTGAGGGTTCGTCCCGATAAAGTAAATAAAAAGAGACTATTTCATGTTGTAATAGGTTGCTCACTGCGTTCTGTGTAGTTCTGGGCTCTAGTCGTTCATTTCTGAATTCCAGCAGTTCCCAAAGCAACAATACTACTATTAAAAAACCTTTTCGGTGTTTACATATCATTACATTAGATCATTCATTTATGAATCTTCTCCTAAATCTTTACTGTTTTGGATAAAATATGACAATGGAACTAATTTGAAGCAGGAAACATTATGTTTATCATATAACCTTAGATTATACCTGTAATGCTGTATTATCTACATATTTTGTTTGCACAACAATCAATTCATCCTGCAGAACACCTCTATAATACTCCGTTGTTACTCTGTTCCAAGACCAGGAATCTCTGTATCTAAATATGTAATTCTACTGACTATTTCTCGCAAGTTATAGGTATACCTGTTAATCAGTCTTCCGAACCGATAAATGTGCGCTTCCATTGTTCATGCCAAGTCGATCCGTGTTCCTGGCCACTGATTATAGACTATTTTCGGCTCATTATTCGTCTTCCTTCCGTTAATTTATTCTTATTCCCTTCTGTCAAATTTATTCGTCAAGTTAGTTAAGGCAAATGGTGTATTGTTTTTGAGTAAGATTGTAGGACTTTTGAACATTGTCTAAATTTATTGATAGAAGGCGGTGGTCCCTTCTCACTTCCTCGATGGCTTTATGGACATTGGCAAAGTAAAAGCCAAAACTTACCTCATCTTGGTAATGATCTGTTGTACGCTTCGATATCGCGTTTAGCCATTGATATTTCTTGTTGCGACCTTGAACTTAAATAAATGTGTATGTCTCGTGAACATAAACCAATAAGGACGAAAGGTATCACCAGCGCAAGTCGATCGTTCTAGTCTGGTGAAACAGTGTAATACCCCTCCCTCTCGGTAAGTAATTGGAGGGATACAGTGGTAGAAAGTTTGAGACAGTAAGGGTGAGCTCAGGGGTGACAGACAGAAAAAAAAATCAAAATTCGACAAGTTGTTCGACTTTACACACCAGCAGCGTGGAGACGGGTGTTACGAATGGACGACCGCGTGTCTCACGTTTCCAGCAGCTGTTGTTTGGAGGGTGCACACATGGGGGAGCACTGCCCATCTTCGGCATCCCAGACCGTGTCGGTTCAGACCAGAAGTTCGGCCAGAAAGGGGGTGAGAAATTCTCACTGAGAACATGAATTGGCAGCTTTTTGTTTGAGTTGTTGGGGTCAGTTGATTTACCAGAAAATAGTACAGGTCCGAGACACGTGGCGACAGAAAAAGAAAAGGGAAGTAACAAAAAAGGGAAAAGGTTTCGAATGTTTTGAGCGCTATTCAATATGGTTTACATCGTTCTAAATATGAAGGGGTGTTTATTCGGAAAGCAGGTAGATTAGGAAAAGCAGTAATTCATCGAATTGAAATCATGAGCTTAAAGATGCCATGCCGGAGTTTGGGGAGGGGATTTAGAAATGAAAAAAATGTTTATCGATGTGTGTAAAACAATTAATGTCAATGGAAATAGAAATAATATACAATACATATTAATAATAATATTATATAATCGAACTTCCGTAAACTGTAGGACTGAAAAGGCAGATAAAAATCATTTTGATGTCAACTAAAACTCTACACCGCAATAAGGGATGGTTGGTGTGGAGTTGGACATTGATTATTTTCGCTTTCTTTCTTTTCCGATAAATGGCAATGGCCGACTTTAAAAGTATCCTAAAATATTAATATTAGTTTACCCTATTTTATTAATGTCTCTATCCTATCCCGACAAAGAAGCGCATACGTACTGGCGTACGACAAACATCGTATAACCGTTCGACATCCACGTCAAATCGTTTATACATTTCTGTATTCAAAGCTGCAGCAGTTCTTATTTTATATATATATATATATGTATTTTATTTTTTTTAAAAAAAGAAAAAATAAGCGAGCAAAGTGGCTCATAAGCTATAATAAATTCATTATTTAAGCCAGTACATTGGCTGGAGGAAATGGTGTAGGAGGACTTGTGTAGGACAGTCAATCAAGTTTGTACCAACTGGACACGAACTTTGGAAAATTCTGATTACTGCATGCCTTAAATAAATGGCTGAAATGGAAATATCTCGACCGTTGGTTGGCGTCGTGCCAGTAATGTTTCAAAAAGTGCACTGTACAACTGGAAAATAGTACAGTGGTGGGGAAACAGGAAAACTTATATTTTACATGCACGTTCCGTGTGTGAGAACTGTTGTGATGATTTGTCATTATCTGGAATAAAATTATGTATATTTCGTGTGTAGTGCCACAGCTTTGGGAAAAACTGTAGATAACGTGAAAATATGATTTCCATTACTTTTCCGTTCTGACAGCGTTCTTGGTTGTGACCTTCCTTTCAACATCCCTCTAAACTTGCCCTTTGTGATGGCACTTAGTGCCGTAGGTTTTGTCATTTTGAGTTATCCCTCTCCTCTCAGTTGAAATGAGATGACAGCTTTCCGAGATTATAT
>JAULBU010038107.1:0-15058 GCA_032358235.1 Odonthalia washingtoniensis | reverse complement strand
TATCTTAAAACGGTAACTTAAGGGACACCAACACAGTTGTAAACGGAACTTCCGTTCCGTTACGGAACCGAACGGATCAACTTGATCCATTGATCCCATGGTCATACCACCATCCTCTGCGGTACAGAGAAAATGTAACAACTGCACGGTATGAAATGAACGGGAAGTTCATCGCAAATGCATATCCCATTGAACAAAGAGCAAAGTAAAGTAGTAAAGACCACATAATATAATATAACTAAAGCTTTGAATTCCCAAGTGAGACGTGAGACTGGGCATCTAAATTCTATTCTGTCACTTCGATAACACGGCTCATAGAAGAGACAACGAAAATCAATATGGACGGTCAAATCAGAAAGAGAGGGACGATTCTTGGCTCAAAGAAAAAATCGTACACAGTCGCTTCCCGCCATGAAGTACTCATGTTCTGCAGAGACGACGAGCACACGTCCATGGCAGATACTGTGAAGCACTTTAAGATTCCTTTTAACAATTTCAAATCATTTTGGAAGTGTAAAGATAAAATCTTAGGCAGCAAGGAAAACGATGACAGAAACAAGACTCGGTCGCGCCGAACCATGAAGAAATCGAAGTGAACCTCGTCAAGTTTTTGACAGTAGCAAGGCAACATGGATATCCTGTCACCGGCGAAGTGATCCGAATGAAAGAAATCATACTGCGAGATGAATACTCAATACCGGAGAACATTTTCAAGGCGAGAAAGGGGTGATTGCATAGGTTTCTTCACCATAATGCAATAAGAAGAGTCAGATTGAATGGTTAGGCGCGAAGTGTTGATGTGAAAAGTGTACAAGAAGATATGTTGAAGTTCTGCAATATACTATCAAAGTATGAACCCTAGCACATCTATAATTAAGAAGAAAGTGGGTTGGTGTATCAGATGCTACCAAACGTGACCTATCTTGCACCAGAAGAAGTAAAAAGAGGAGCACGAGGCGTAAAAGTGATGAAGGAAAAGAACAGAGTCAATTTTAAAATGTACACAAATGCGAATGGATCGAATGTGTTTGACTGTATGGTCATAAGAAATGCCAAAAGTCCCAATGCCTTTGATTTTGTTGGGAAATCAGATAAAGTGGGCGCTCTATACAGGGATTAAACAAATTAATGGATGAGTGGAGCGCTCTTTGCCGACTACATTGAAAAGCTCTGGTAATATTCAGTTAGAGCACGAACAAGCGCTAATGTGTGCATGATAGTCGATAATAGTAGTGAACAAGACGATGTATTAACTAGTTGGCTGGCGTAGAGTACGTCTTTCCAGCGCCAAATGTAACGTCACGCTATCAACCTATGGAAAAAGGAGTGACGGCCGCCGTTAAAAGTCATTATCGATTCCAGTTGCTTCGACAGTTGCTCAAGTTTATGTCTCGTAGTGAATAACTACGTTTGATTGGTAAGAAGAAACGCCGTGGGACAGCTGGACTTAAATATGGCTACGGTGCGCATGTGCTAGATGCCATGAGAATGGTTCAGTACGGTGTGAACAAATTAACACAGAATTGTATTGTAAATTGTTGGGTTCGGGCGGCCATACTTAACAAAAGACCGATCGAAACTGCGTTAGCTACTGTAGGGGAACAAGAACCAGCAGTCTACTGGAATACTCAGGGAATTTGTGCAGACGCATTGCGTCTAACTGCAGGACAATTCTTGATGCACTAGCTGTTGTTGTCGAGCAACCATTTGATGTTTCAGTGGATAACGCACGGGGTGAGTACGATGAAACATTGGACACATTTAATAATATTTTTAAAACAATGGGAGGGAGGGGTGAAGGAGACAAAGATGCTGTGAATCTTGAAGGAATTGACACAGCGGTGCAAGAGTGGATTACAGAGCTGGAGAGGGAGAAAGAGCGTCCGTCGGATACAATGGGGCGTGACCCGAGAGAAATCGTGACGGCGGTGATGGAAAGTCAGACGAGGATCAATACAGAGGACGAGAGGAGGTGAAAAGGCGTCAGAACGTTTTGAACGAAAGGAATGAAGGGAGTGAGGTTTTGAGTGTTGGGCGTACTTACGTTGATATGTGCGCGAACATGGAATGGCTTCAAGGGGTTGTGGACGACGGTAAAGTGAAGGGCTTGAGCCTAGAAATTCAGTCAAGGCCTGTCGATGCTTTTCGAATGGTTTTAATTGAGAGAAACGCAGCCACCCCGAGTACAAGACAAACCACAGTTGTTGACTTCTTCACGAGGAAAGTCCGAGACGGGGAACAAGTGTGACATGTGTGGTCCTTTTGTAATGAAACACCATTTTTGGATGTTTCACGAGAAAATAAAAATTATGATTGTTCGAGAAAGAAATTGGTTCTCTTGAAGGGGCGGTTCTCTTAAGGTTGGGTCTCATAGCGGGGGATTATTGTACATGTCCACAGGGCTTATACCCCATTTTTCTAAGTACCTACAACTACATGACCCCAATTGTCGTCATGCAGTACTTCTTCCGACTACATTGTGTCGATCAACGTCGACCGACAACCTTTATTCTATATTTTTCTCCCGTTTTTTTTCAGCAGCATACCACAAGCATCAACATGGCGGACTTAGAACGAAAACTAGGGGGAGAAACGCAGCATCAAAAACTGCTAATTTACTTGCACTGATTCTGTGGAGTCCGAAAAGAAGTGGCTGACAAAACCTTATGTGCCCGATTTTTCGTTTAATTGAAACATCTATAACAGTATGGTAGATTATGATATGAAAGTCATGTATGGTATTTGTGTGAACGGATGGTATGAAAAATTGCTTGTGACAAGGACAACAATGGAACATATGAATATGTATACATAATTATTGGAGAAGAAAAGACCAAATGATAGATTACAGAAGAACATATCCAGGATCATAGATGAGGGAAGGCCCACATGCTCATAATACATTGAATTGGATAAAAACATTGGTATAATAAGATGGATAAACAACAGCAGTAGCGATGAAGAACTTAGTTGTGTGCAACTTTCATGGAGAAGTAATAAAAATTCTCGTATTAACTTCCCCGGTTCTTGGCATTGAAATAATATTGATCCATGTCTGAATTGGTATTAAAAAAGTTTTTGGATTAAATAAAACCACTGCGATTCGTGATTATTGGGAAATTGGAAATTTCTATTGGATTGAAGGATTGAATAAGGGAAAATTGTCAGAGGAAGAAAAATGAATGATATAAATGGAATCCTTGAGGATGAAGAATGGAATGATGTAGAATTTATCCCATAAAGAATTCTTCCGAGAGAACGTCAATATGCAAAGTGTGGAATAAGATCCCTCAAAGAATCATATATTTGGATGTTTTCGTCTTCCAATTTCTCCGGATTGAGAGAAAAACAAAAGAAAGTACTAACTGCATGTGTATTACTTCTCAACTACCGAAACAGTTCGGTAGGTCTAACAAAATAGGAAATAAAAACGAAAACAAGGAAAGGAACACGAACATATTGATACAGAGCTTTGTGAACGAACAAAAAGCATGAGAATTGTAAACAATAGATAAAATATATTTTCATTTAAGAACAACACCAAAATAGATGTTTATGAACTAAATGATGCTCCTTATTCAATCACGCAAGCAGTATAAAGGTAGGTATAAAGTCACAACATCGATCGAAGTAACTCAAAATTTTGACCAATTCTCATTTTCTCGCATGGAATTGGTGAAGTGCCATTATTTACTTCATATCAGAGAATAATGCTTTTAGAATACAGATTCTGAATGAATTTGGACCTTGAAACCTTTCTTGACATATGAATAAGAAAAAATAGATGCTCGTGACGTTTCTGAAGGATTATTAGCCATTGACGTGTGTTCAGTGACCTAATCAATTTGTTCATTGGAAAGAAACAAATTTATGAAGTCGTTTAGCCCACATATTTAAAAATATCGTCACCGCCACTATCATTTAAACAATTTTCAGTCGCACCAGCCATATGTATCCTCTTCCGCGAACTGAAATATATTTCTGGTTGAACGACTTTTTGAATCTAATAACTAACTGGAGACCCCTGCGTCGATCCAAGTTAATTTTCATCTGTTGATGTTTAATATGTTCTTCGTGGGTATTCAAGCATTGTGTGGTGCAATTCAATTCCAAGAAGGAAGTTTGAGTGTGATCGGCACTATAGGTATTAGAGTCCTCTTTCCACAGTTGCTTCTGTCGGCAGTGCACTCCACCAAACAGGGAATGTAGGTGTTTAGGTAGCGTACCGCCTGATAACGGCGTTGTTGGATTTTCTTAACATGATGATGGTCGGCAGAGTACGAGATGATGGAGGTGATTCGGGCCGATGAATACGCTCGTAAGGAGGTGGACGGGAACACGACGAGGAGTAAGTCAGATCAATTAATACACTTGTAAGCTGCAGTTTAGCGACTCTCGCAAAAGAGATTGAGGTCCTATCGTAGCCGAAGGGGATTCGTTATGGTTGACGAAACGCAAGTTTAGGGGTTAGGTTCAGAGCCGAAGTTGCTTGTCTTTATTAAGACACAATTCGCGAGAGAATGGGTTGGTTGATTGACCCATATCCAATTGCTATTTTCCGTCACAGTCATCCGTTTTAAAAACTGTTTTGATGAAAGTGTTGCTCGGGACATGTGTCGGTGAGATTGAGATGTTTCCTGGATTTATTTGACGGCATGTGTTGTGCACGGAGCCATTTGTGGAGGGAGTCCTGGTTTTTCTGCACCCTTTCGCAAAGCGTACATTCGAATTTTTCACTCAGTTATTGAGAAACGAAATTCTTGATAGCTCTGAGCCAAGAAATGACCGCTTTATGTCTCTACAGTAAAACGGTCACTTAGAATCAGTAACCGCTGAAAAATAAGATGCACTGCTGGTTAAACAAGTGGAGAGTGGGATGAAATTTAATACCTGAATAATTTCAGGTAATTTCGGAGTAGAGATGAGCGGTAATTTAAATACAGTATACATAGTGACCGAACTGAGATGGAAAGTGTGCAATTTCAAAGAATTTCCAATGTCCAACTCATGCTCGGTGAGATGGGGTGATGTTCCCTCATTGATCGGTAACGGTTGGAAAAACAATGGAATGAAATTTTAGCCAACGAAAAGAAGGTAAACCGGAGACATATGACGTCCACACATGGCGACGAGGGTGAAGAAAGAGAGAAAGTGTTAACGTGTGACAGGCTTCGGTGTAGTGGGTATGGGATGTGTAGAAAAACAGAAAATCGTCGAAAGGGAAGATGAAAGAGATTTATTTTGGACGTCAGTTGTCACTACGTTCTGATATTACGGGAGGAAAAATATTGTCAGAACGGGACGTGAGACAAGGATGAAAATAGTACTGTATATAGTGGAATATTAATTGTAACTATAGAATTAATTAATTTGTCATTTTCTCAAGAAATTGCTGCGTATGGTAAGAGGGACCAATTTTTAATTTGTGATGATGGTGTAATCTTAACACTATTGTAATGTCAACATGTGATACCAAAATGTTGTGAAATTGGAACTTCTAAACGAGGTTAATATAACAAGGTTAAAATGGATCAACTCATTTTTCAAGAATGTAGATTTGGATCTCAAACTGGTGGTATATCGGCCTTGTAAATGCAACCAAAATTTTATTCAGTTTGAAAACGATATTGTACAACCGATAACTGACATCACTGCGTAATTATTACAAATTTAAATGTGAGATGCGTGTAATCGAAACTCAAAACGAAACCGACAAAAAACGAAAAGGTTTAGTACAGAGATGTGGCGGGGCGCGATTTGTTGTTGTATGCGATATTCAAGAATGCAGGAATCACCCGCCATTTCCTGCGATTAATTCCCTTTGAAATTGATGAGAACACGAGCATTAAGAAAATGACAGAGAAGGAGAAGAAAGCTATGGTTCATGTAATGCAGGAAGGCGCGCGTACATGCTGCGAAATAGTGATTCGTGGGGATGCTGAAAACATGTACGATCTATTTGTTAATAGCTATGGGAAGAAAAACAGATTACCGAAAAATAATGTGAAGGGAATTAAGGCTGCAAAACGTGGGACGATGGAGAAACGGGCGTTGAACTCGTGTCTGTCGATGACTGTAACAGCTATGGAAATGAGGCTTTTGGTTGTGTATGGGGAGGATGGGGATGAAACGGAAGAGGTTCAGTTTGAAGCAACAGTTGTTGAAGGAGTAGAAATAGAGGTAGATACGGAAGGGGAAGAAGAGATTATACCAAATAGTAGACGTATATTTAGTGGGGGGTTTGAAAATAGTTTTCGAAATTCTCGTATTGACTGGACTGATTTGATCGAAACCTGAGATATTCCGATGTGTAGGATTAGTATATTAAGATGTAGTGATGACTGCATATAAGAAGACTTGCAGTTTATTCTAAGACCTGAAAACCACCAACTATTGTCATAGGGGACGAACAGGATCGAGTTCGAGGAGAAGTGTTATGCGTTTTCTGCAGTTATGCGAAAACAGATGTTGGAGGAATTGTGGAGAAACTACAGTACTGGGAGGGAAAGGGGTGGTGAACAATTGGGAAGGACTATTTTTATAAAGATGGCATGTAGTCTTACGAAAGGGAAAAAAATTCAAGAAACAGGTGTCGATTATGTGTTGGCAGCACTAGTTTAAGAGAATGTAAATATATTACGGAAGGTTGTTCTGAGGGAAACTATGATGAACAAACAGGGACACCTTCTGAAATGTCTAGATGGGGTCCGGACATACCTCAAGTATAGTTACATGAACCACGTCTGCTCTGGAAATGATGTATGCCAGGATACGGACTTTGGATTGTTTTCTGAACCATGCGGTACTGGTTATGGAGCGGATGATGAGATGGTGGGCAGATCGAGAAGAAGTTGTGTAGATTTTATGAAGCAATTTCAAGTTCTACGGGACATCCATGGGTACACGAAGCAAGACAGTGATATATAATCTGCAGTGTTGCGAGTTGCCGATGAGAACTTCAGGACCTTTATGGGTCATCAAATGAGGGCAAAGATGCAATACGATAAAATTGAGAAAGTTTTTACAGAAATAGCCAACAAACCAGTGGGGACAGCTGCTATGTTACTGGTGGATTATAAAATGAAGTTGGAACCGATTAGGTTTAGAGAGACAAGTGTTGAGTATTTTTGGAAAGAGAGGAATTTCTTGGCATGGAGCCGTCATGTTTTACATGGACCGCCATTGTAACAGTTCTGCGGAGCGGAGCGGGGGGAAGGTAGTGAGGACATCATACGTAGCAAAGATAAAAACAAGAATACACCAATGAATTCTACAGATAGCCGCTATGGGCGAAGAGAGTTATCTACTTTATGTTTTGAAGATATCATTGCAAATGATTGCAAGCAGGATACCTTTGCAGTTTTATCTATAATTGATGTTGTCAAGAATGAAGAAGGAGATTACTACTTTGGAGGACGTCTCTGTGATGTCAAATAGTGCGTTGCTATCAAAATGATATTCTTCCTGTTGCCACTTTTTTTGGGATTGCATCAAGGTTTAAAAGTAAGGGGAATTATACACACAGAGACAGCTTATAGAAAAGGACTGGTTGATGCACATTTTGCGATATAATGAAACATCTACATACGTACGTAAACGAGAATGAAATAGATGTAACAAGCGCAAGTGATGTGGATAACGGATCTAGAATATTATGGTGGTATTGAGAGTACAGCTGTGGAGATGGTAATTATAATTAGGGATGGAAGAGGCTCATCAATGATGAAGGAAATAATAGTTTTAAAGAAAATTGCGAAACTGGTTCGACTTTCAGAAACCCAGTATGGAGATGTTAATGGCGGTGTGATTATAGCAAAGGTATATGCTTATTCGGGCTGCCAAACTGCTGTGTATAGGTTTACGAAGTATAGTTCCTCACTTACTAGTTCTAGTAAGACAGTAGCAATGGTTGACGATTTTCTTGACGGAACTGGAGACATAAAGAGGAAGTACAAACGAGAACCGGTGCAAGTAAAAATGTGGTGGGAGATGCGGTCCCTGCGATAAATTCTGCAGATAGCGTGAGAAATTCTACTGATGTAATGATGTTTCACCCTTTCCTATCGAACTACACCGGGGGCGGTGAACCGGCGGAGACTAAAGCGATGTACAATCAGCGCTTTGTGTTAGCCTCTTGCCACGTGTGGTATTTGGCGGTAACTGAGTATGTGTTTAAAAGGAGGTGGATGTGAGATAGGACAGTACAATAGTGAGAATGGGAAGACAGTACAGGAATGAGACGAAATAGAGTGGGGAACAGTATCGTGCAGTACTGTAGTTACGATCGTAGGTTCTTACACTGATATCGCTCGTGGTAGTAGTACGTTCGTGATGATGATTCGAGCGTGTTTGGTGTGGGCGAAGGTAAGCGGTCGTGGAGATGGGCGGAGCAAGCGTTTACGAAGGCGGGCGGATGTGAGCAAACGAGAGCACAGCGGGTGTTGCCGGTATGGGCGAACGATAGCTTACTTGACAGAGATAATAGTCTCCGTCGGTAAATACGAATGAATTGTTTATTCAAAGTAGTAAAAGAAAGTAAGTAAAAAGAAAAGGAGGATAGAGAGAAAGGTGCGAATGGCGTTCATTTTTATGAAATGAACGCCAGAAACCCGAATCCCAGACAGCGTATCAGAAGTGGGAATAGCGTAAGCTTGAAGTGTAAACGTATCATAGTTGGTGATACGTGTACAGTGATTGACTTCTGATCTCAGCTGGAAAGTAACTACAGATGACCTCGGTTACATAGAAATTTTGATTGAAAGGTGATGGACGTGTAATGGATGTTGGAAAAAGGCGTGAACTGGATTTACACATTTCCTACCACCTGATGAACTAATTCAATACAGAGGTGACATGAAAGATGTCGTTGTATGGAAAAGGAATCCATTCGACATGTTTCGAGAAATGGGTCCGTACGTGCAGGTTGAGCCATACAGGATGCCATTGCGTAACTGAAAGTAGGCGCAGATAGTGAGGGAAAGCGTTATAAAGATGGTTGGGACGATGTGCTGTATATATGTGACAAGTGTGGCGATGTTTTCCGGTTACAGGCAATGTTGGAGAAGCATGTTCTTGAATGAAAGTCAGTTCGTAATGGTGGTGATACTTCGGTTTTGAACAGAGCGACAAGGATTAAATTTCAGGCGCTGAAGGATCAGAATCCTTCACATCTACAAGTACGACAGGACTAGTCTACTTTTGGAAGATGTATCCGTAGAAAAACAATCCACATTTGAAAGGGCTGACTTCACAGCTAGGTGGGCACGCAGAACTGGTCGTGGAAAAACATTAGGGGAGAATACCAAAAATGAGTTTCGGAACGATATAGTCGTCTGATTTAAACATGGAGATGAGAATGCGTGGAAGAAATTGAGTGCCGCGATGATGCTGTCTGCACTTGAACAACGGTATTCAAATCGGTACGATCTTCCCAGCGAACAACATATAACCCAGGCCATATCCAGTATCAACAAGACGTACATTCAGAAGGGTGTTTTGCAGTTTAAGGAAAGAAAGGGTGCGGAACAAATGATTGCTAAACATATTATACCGGGGAGGCCAATAATGGAGGACCGACCCAAATATCACCTTCAAATTTTGACCGATATATCGCAAGTGGGTGAGCGTACTGTACAAAGAAGTGGATTGGGAGCCACCGATACACTGTAATGGAAAAGAATGCCCGAAATAAATGTGGTGATTATGGGAGGCCACCCTATAATGTGATCATACACACAAGAAAAAGATGGCAAAAGTCAATAAAAAATACACGTATCAGGAACGAATTACACCACAAAAGAGACAATCCTCACAATTAAGTTAAATAGAGAATACGCGTATGCTCGTATTGACCAGGGAAGAATGTGCTGCATCCATCAGTGTTCGATTCATATGTTCTGCACTGAGATGGGACTGATGTTTGTGTAGTGTAATTGTTGTGTGCTCGACACCATCATTTTGTAGAAAATATGTTACTGTTTTTGATAGATATTCTTGGCGTTATCGGAATGTAAGCGATTAGGTTGTAGTATTTGTTTGTTTTTGATGTAGTTTATGGTTGTGGGTACGATAGTTGCAAATTAGGTCCGTAATGTTTTGGGTTTTGCGATTACGTACCTGGATGCGGTGTCTATAAATGTTACAATAAAGGTGCTCGTGTGGAGGGGGTTTATCGGTCCCAATGTGTCATTGGTGATTGTGTGTCTTGGAATGAGTGTGAAATAGGCAGATATTGGATCGGTTCTTGCGCGGCCTCGCCTTCCAAACATACCGAGAATGTTATTATAGTATGTTCTGCTACTACGATGTTTTTATATTGGGGTATACGTTCCTGCTGATGATTTGTGGGAGTCGGAAAATGGGTGCGTGGTTTAATGTAAGATGAAGACTCATGATGGTGTTATTTGCTGATGATGTTTCATTTGATGGTGGTAAGGACGATATAAGGCGTTTCATTGTGTTGGTGATGAATTATGTCTGGTTTTGATTGTAATTTGTTTAGTGTGTTGGAATTCCTTTTTATGTGAAGAATAATTTTATTTCGCTATTGTTGGTGTGGATGCCGATTATTGGGATGATATTGGCGATGGTTGGGAAATGGGATGCATTTTTTTATAGCTCGTGCATAAGAACGGGTTTTTCGTGCAGTAACATTGTAAGAGGATCCGGACCAATGTGTGATTTGCCTTATTAGGATTTGATGTGGTATGTGTGACTTATTGGTGAGGAATGCCTCTTTTCCGGTGAATATTACTTCTTTTTTGAAGCACTACGCTGTGTACGGAGATCAGAGTGTCAGGTATTTTGGGTAAAGTTAGAGCCTGAGTTTATATTTTTCCATTTGTTGTCTGTATTGATAGTAATTCGGAGTGTGTTATTGGTGTGGTTGATTTGTCGGCAGTAATCGATGTTAATGGTTAAGTTAGTTTTGTAATTTCTGGATCAGGTGTTGGAGAGTGTGTAGGGTGTGCTGCGCTATCTAGAATTAACTTGCTGTTGTTACCAGTTTCTTCATCAGAGCTGGATGTGTGATCATGTCCCGGTATGTTGTTTTCTTGAGTTTTGTGATGAAATGCTTTTGTTTCTGTTACATGAGCTTGGTTCCTCTTGCATGCTGATGGTTTGGTGTTGATCCTTGGTCGTGGTTTATATTGCTTTTTTTGTAATTTATGCCGTTGGGGTTGGATGGGTCACGGCATTGTGTGTTTGAGTGTGGCAGTATTCTGCCATATTTCGCTGGGCTGAATTTGAAACAGTTTTGTTGAATTTGTTTGTTTTCTGTTTATATTGTGGCGAATGTTTTCATTGGGAAGTTTTGTGTTGAGTTGTTACTGACGGTTCTGTTCATAGTTTGTGGTGCTTGTATTGTGGGTGACATGATGCTTAGCCATAGGAAAGGGTAGGCGTATCTTGGGTGTTGACGGATGCCTTTTATAATGAAGTTCATTGTAGTTGTTTTATTATGGATGTTGGGGTATCTGGCTGCTATCAGCAGTGTTCTAATTTTGTTGTGAGATTCGAAGTACGAGTCTATGGTGTATTAGTTGTTGATTAAGGCGTCAGATGCTTGAAGGTGGAGAGGATCGTGGTCAGCTGATGGTATTCTTTCGAGTAATTGTTTTACTCACGTTACGATAAGGAATGGGTTGATTGGTGTGCCTGGTGTGATGACAGAGTTGGCTATGTCTGATGGGATTGATGAAATTATAACATTGCTTAGTACTTTGTTAGATTTTTGATGCGTTGGGTCATAGTTGTAGTTGATGTCTTAAACAAGTTGTGTTATCTGCAGTGTTTCTGATTCGTATCGTATGGCGAGGAACCATGTTTCAAGGTTGTCCTTGTGCAGGTTTGGTATGGTTGATTTATGGGTATGGAAGTTTAGATTTTGGAGCATTTGTTGTTTAATTTCTGGCGGGTGGGGTGCTTGGTTTTGAATTATTTAATATTGGTATTTTAATTTTTGTTGTCAAAGTGGTATTGATTGTTTAATTAAAAAACTATTTTTTCAATTGTTATTGATTTTTGGTTGGTTATGAGTTTTGTTCAACTTGATATTGGATGTGTTATTATGCGTAGTATATGTGTTATTACAAGTTATGTTAAACTATATGGAAGATGTCTAATTATGCTTAGTATATGTGTTACTATGCGTAATGCATGGATGTAGGCCCATAACCTGTGGTGATCAAAACTGTGTCGAATGAAGACAATCTCTTGTGATTGCTTCAACACGTTCGATATTCTTAAATACTGTTTGTTAAAGGGAAACGAAGGTGTAATGTGTCATATGTGTCATGGTGTGCTGCTATGACACATTATGATATGTGGAAGTCTCACATTTTTTTGATACAGTACAATAAATTTTTGGAAATATTGTTGACAGATCAAAAATTAAATTTCTATTTAAAGCCAATCAAAACGTTTTCGACACGTTCCGGAAATGAAAGATACAGACTCTGTCATGCGCTCCAAAAAAGGACAGATTGATTCGGTGTAGGTGTGCTCGTCGTTGCACAAACACTCTAAGGGTCGTTCCCACTGGAAACGACCTTTAGAGTGTTTGTTCAACGACGAGCACCCACACATATTTAATTTTCCATATTTAATTATTTTCGGCTGGCAGCCGAAAATAATTAAAAATGAAAAATTAAAGATGTGCCTCTTTTCTCATTACGACCTTTCCAAACGGTTTAATGTAATATATGGACAGAAAGCGTATAGTGCGATTGAAATAAGAGCGAATTTCTAGCGTTTTGTTGGGCTTAAATACACCGATTTCAAGATCTTTGTTTCATTTTTCCACTCGAAAAGAACTGGTTTTCCTCTCTTTTAAAAGGTCCAAACTGTAACTTTCTAGCTTATATCAGGCTTCTTCGTATTAAAAGTGTTTGGTATCAACATTGTAGGCCTATTATAAGTTCTTCCTTCACAATATCAACGTAGGCATATCATCAAATATGTCTCTACCGACGAATGATGGTCGGAAAAGAGGCAAATGCTCTGCAATTTTTCTGCTATAATCGACCGTAGAAAAATACAACAAATTAAACTATACATAATTGCTTTGACTGTTGCGTTTCCAAACATATTCAAGAAAGTACCAGGTCGGGTTTCTGCCATCATCAACCGAATATTCATGGATTTTTATCTGATGATGGCTGATGTTCAACCCCGTATTTTTAAAAATCTAAACAAAATGTTTTATGAAACGTCCACCAGTCTTTTCGCACTAATTAATAATTTACGAAAATCTCCTATTACATTCAAAATAATTAATGAATTTGTCAGTTACATTGCGTTACATTGCTGGTGGATCATATCTAGATATTTCTGTTGCACACCATCTACCAATATATTAAATTTATAGAATAATTGACGAGACTATTAACCGTATTAACTCTGCTCTGAAAATAAAATTCATTATGATAATGAATCAAAATTACAAAGAATTTCAGAAAAATGTACAAGGATTGGGATTAGCCCTCTAACTAATTACTGTGGTGTAATTGATGGAATCGAAATAAAAATCAACAAACCATCAGCACAAGATGTGTCAAAGTCATCACAATATTATAATCAAACATGGTGGCTTGCTCCAAACCTACAAGCAATATAGGACTCTTTTTATAGGTTCACCTTTTTGTCGTGCGTTGAACCAGGATCAACACATGACAGTATTGCTTATACTATGAGTTCACTAAGCACAGTTCTATATAGAGAAACAAATACATTACTACCTGGATACGTCTGTGTTTCCGGAAATTAATGCCTACTTTCAAGCGGTGAAGATGTATGGATGTACCCGGGAACCTTTCATTTATTTTACCGATATGAACGTCCGAATTGAGCCAATCTTAGGTTGGACATTCATACATCGTAGGTGTTTCCAGGGCATTCATATTGTCCAAAAACTGGTAATTTATGAAAGCAGGGCATTCAATGTTTTGTTGTTACGTGCATTGTGACAATTCATCAAAAACATTATGTGGTTCGCGCTTTTTGGCATTGCTGTAAAATATTTTTATTAAGTAGCATCAAGAAAACGATGACAGCACTGTGTATGACCGCTAGCAATACAAAAAATTTGAGAAGAATGCAGGAAAGTCGCCAGCAATGCAATTAGTGTACGTAATGAATGCCTACATTGGAGAGCTGAAAGAGACACATTCACATTTACGTGAGAGGTAATTGATCTGAACGTGTCCGTTACATGCCCGTTAGGTAATTGGAATCATGACAAAAAGAAAGTATTTTATAAGGATATGATTCCAAGTACCCAACAACGTGGTGACAACTTGAACCTGTACAGTATATATTGACCATGTACAGTATATTCAAGTTGTCAACACGTCGTTGGGTAATTTATATACACCCTATCAACTGTTCAAATTACCGTTCGGATAATTTGAAGAGGTGGAATGGTTTTCATAACAATATGTACCGTACATCTTCAAGTTGTCAACAAATCGTTGGGTAATTTATAAAAACCCGTTCACAGGTTCAAATAACTGTTACGACAATTTAAAGAGGATACAGGGTTTTTATAACAAGAATATATTACGTACGTGTAAGGGATTTGTGTCGATTCTGTCAAACGAATAAAAGCGATCCTCCGGGTTGTCGCATTCTGGATATGGATTAAGTGAATAAATAAGAGGTTATGCAGTTATGGAGGTTTTTTCGTTTTTGTCGACAATAATCACCACCTCCCGATGTACGCACCACCATCATCCCTAATCACGCACCATCATCATGAATCACGCACCACCATCATCCGGAATCACACGCCACCATCATCCTGAATAACCACCATCAGCATGCGCGTCGCACGAACGGAAGTGTTCAATATTGCTAACATTGACACTCCAGGTCTTTTCTTTCGTGCGATAGTGCCCATCCGTGTAGTTCCAAAGCGAAGATGTTTGAGGTCATGATGGTACATAGTGATGTTCTGGAGAGGACTGGTTTCGTCAATGGATCTGCAGGGTTGGTCGGTCCTGGAATCCAAGCGATGCATTGCAACTACCTAGTGTCGTAACTTTGCCGCAATGCCAGG
>JAULBU010038096.1:0-15061 GCA_032358235.1 Odonthalia washingtoniensis | reverse complement strand
CCCCCGAATCTCGAAAATAGCTGCAGTATCGGTACCATGTACCAGCCCGCCTAGTCCAAACTAATCCCCAGATGATGTCCGCCCCACAATATGAGCTTTACGTTGTAGCACACCGGATCTAGATATTAGATGTACATTCGGAATTGGGATGCAGGCTGCTGTGCACACCTCGAAATATGTACTTACAGTCATTACGTCATCAAATGCCGATCGAAATGCAGTCTCCTTCATGTTAGTTCTAGGTCGGTCACCGGTACTGAGGTCTGTATTTGTTTGCAACGGAGCATTGCCAGTACCTGGAGAGAATCGCATGAAGATGGAGTTCGAAATGTTAGTTTGCAACATGATGAGGAAGGCCTGAACAGGGTGGAGAAGATCGGAACTACAATGAAAGATAAGGCAACCAACAGATCCCAAGAAAGGGGTCCTACGCATGACAGTGTATATCAGCGCTGTTAGGTTATTACATGTAAAAAAATGACGAGATTTGGTGTCTTTGGGATGACTGGGTGGTTTTAGTTATACAGTAGTTTACAACCATTTTCATACATTTATTTACACTTCTTGAAATTCAATTATGGGAAGGTCTACAGTAGTTTGGATTATGTTACATGTTACGGTAGCGATTTGAGATTGGCATGGCGGCTGTTCAGGAATGGAATTTATCCACGTGTCATAGTTCTACATTGTACGGTGCAATGTTGTGTACTTATACACCCGGGGTTGGCACGTTTGAGGTGGATGGAAAAGAAGTACGAATAAAGAACAAAACAACAACCGACGCGCGAGCATCGACCCTGTAATCTTACCGACTTCACCCGATCCAGTTTCAACAATTGGTAGCGACCATTGAGTCACTACACGCGCAAAGCTAGGCCGAAAGGCGGTTGTTGCAGAATGAGCAGGTCAATCGAGACAAGCTTCTCGCCGAGATACCAAGGTTATCGACATCCAAACTAATTATTGTGTAGTCGATAAAGGAAGTGTTTGAAGGTGAAGAGGGAACTCATCGTCAGCATACCATTATTAAGCCCAGATTTATAATCTACGTGACGTAAGTGAGAAACAAAGGCATAAATAAAGGGGAACAGAAGAGAAGAGGGGACCAAGTTAATAAAAAGGATTACAGAGGACATTGAAGGAGTACTTGGAACAGGACACACGACAGTACCTGCGAAGATAGAAATCTTTGTGGGCACATTCCCTCGAGCATCCGAAGAAGAGGGATACATAGTTCGAAGGTTGACGAACTAGGACGAAGGATTTCAAGATCTGTTGGAGGACGGGTTACGGGATGGCACATTTACGGTTTTTGCACACGTATAATTGATACCAGGCGAATAGAATATACTGACACGATTCGATGGTACTTTTCCGACGAAACGGACTCCGGTGAGAATCTTCAAATTTTATGACGAAGACCACTATGCTATTTGTCTTTATCCCTCGCCAGAATTTGGATTGTACAAGTATGAAACTTGTAATCAATTGGTGGACAGTGCGGTAAGTAAGATCATGGCCAACCAAGCACAGCGCCCATCCATGGCAAATAAAGTACACTTATCATCGAAAATTTAGCCATGACTTAATCTTGTGATCCATCTCGAAGATTCGGGGTCTAAATTTGTTTGAGAAATGATCTCATAAGTAGGGTGATCGCTTGTAAAAAAGGGAGTTTAACCTTCATCAGTCTGAATATTTTTCACGGTATTTATCAAAATTTGAGTCAACACCACCAATTCACAAATTAGACCACACGTCAACTGCAACACGCCTTTTCCTTCCGTCATTGTCACCCACCACCTACAATTGCCTCTATCCTAGATCTCACACCAGCGTATCTTCTAGTAGCAAACCATTTCAATATAAATGCGACGCTTAGTCTAGGTATAATATCCACCCCGTTAATCACATTATTTTTTAAATATAGGTGCTAATAAATCATTTGATTATATACCTTTTATTGCAGTATGTGTATTATTATTTATATTTCATGCTTTTTGTTATGCTATATCATTTAAAGTAGGACCTATAATATCAACATGTTCTAATTTAAAATTAGTAACTAAACTAATAGACGCACCGCCAAATACATTAGTTGAATCTAATCTACCACCCATACCAACTTCAACAACAACTCTATTATCTACTATTACTTGTTGTTGTTGTGACATAGTTAATAAACAAGCTGAAGTAATAACTTCAAACCAAGTATGAGCAATCTGTTGATTATGTAATGAAACATTTAAATATTTAGCAAAAATATAATCAACAACTTCATTACCATTTATACGTAATCATTCAGTTATTCTTTCAACATGTGGTGAACTATATGTATATACATTTGATTTCGGAAATAATGACATTATTCCTAAAGATATCATTGCTGACACTGTTCCCTTTACTTTCGACTCTGTTATATGAATAACTGATTTTAACTTCTTCTGTGGGTTTACTAATGATTCCAATAATTGTTTAGATGGTTTTGAACTCACATTCATTAATCGCTCTGAGCTTATGAGAGATGTCATTGCTGATACTGTTCCCTTTCCTTTCGACCCTGTTACAATATTAACTGATTTTAACTTCTTGTATGGGTTTCCTTATGGTTCCAATAATTTCCTTATGGTTTTGAACTGACACGCATTAATCTCTCCGAGCTTATGAGAGATGTCCGATGACGACGGTCCCAATCCATTAGTTTGTCTAGACGTGTTAATGATTTTTGCAGAGTTGGCGTGTAAGGTTTTGCTATGTGCCTATCATCTGAGAAAGTTGAGAAGGCGACCATTTTCTTTTTTTGTAATAACGGATAAGATTTACAGCTTTTGTACGAGGTATCGAAAATCCGTTTGAAAAGATTGAATACAGACATTGTAATGTTCGGTAGATGTTGGATACTTCGATTCAATGATCTTGTTGAAAAGTGTGTTGAAGATTTGTTGCTTCTGATAATCGTTGACTTTGACCAGTTGGTGGTTAACGTGCATAGATGACTACCTACGATGGACAGGAGAACTTAGTTCTGGAATGACTTATTCGCACAGGTTAAAGTACGAGAGACAGGAGGAAGTCATAATATCCTGGATGAGAGCCTATTTAAGGATAGAGAATAAAGTCGAACATCAGGCAGCGTTGTGAAAAGGTATCTAATCTCTCCAGGATGACTTGTTATATACTGCCGAAGTTACAACAACAGTACAATACCGTTATGGTCAATCAAGTACAGTCCCCTTTAAGGAAGAAAGAACTCTAAAAATTAGAAATTTCATTGGAGGAGCATCACTGACCCACATCTGAATATACGAATGAATTATTTGTTTATCGTACATTGGGTGATGGAGTATCTATCCGTGATTTATATATATCCTGTCTAATAAAAATAAATCAGAGAGAAGCGACACGTCCGAGAGTGGAACAGCATGATGAGCTATTGGCAACCGAGGTTTTTGCGACACTAAAAGAAAGACAATTTACGTGTACATGAACAAGTCATACAGATGTATCAGAGAAGTTCAAGCATTCTACCTCTGGAAATATATATATTCGAAAGGAGGTTGGTGAATGTCTTCTTCTTCTAAAGCTCCTTGATTGAACGTCATCACTTTTCAAATTATGGACCAAAATTTGATTATTTATATTTTAGCATAAAAATGTTGAATACTTCGCTAGCTGTTGTATTCAATCGACATTCAATCAATATGAAGACTTAAAGCCAAAACCTGCGCGGGATTACAGTGTTAGTGGGAATAATGAAAATGTGTCAAGTACAAATTGGAAATACACTGTTTTTAGAAAAATGCAATTGTTTGATTCCAAGAAGAGAGCAATTTTAGGAAAATAAGCGATATAAGTAAAGCAGTGGAGCGAAGCAGATGAGTGATCAAATAGAGACATCATTTTCGATCGTACAAGCAACCATGAACATATTTACTGGCGGGGATTGAGAACAAGAATCAATTGGCTTATGAGAAAGATTGGGAAGTTGAGCGTATTACAATCAGACCCTGACGATGTAGGTAAGGATGCCATAATTACATGCTTGGAAAGTCTTGCCGAAAGCACGGGGAAAATGCCAGACAGAAAGAAACAACACTTGCCATTTTTTAGGAACCATGATGTCTACTTGCATTTATTGCAATAGTTCAAGATTCTGATTGGCAGAGATCCACCAACGAAGTCGTACTTCAGTTCTGTGCGGAAGGAGTCATGTTCTTTCATCAATGTTCGCAAACTGAACAGATTTGCCAACTATTCACTTTGCAATGACATGCGGGAAGCTATTAGGAGAGCTATGACTCGTGGATAAAGCAGTACGGAACTGAAGGCAAAAAATGAAAAATAACAATGACATAGCTCTGGAATGGTGATACTATAAGAATATGCAAGATAAATCGATTATGCAACCCAACGAGTACTGCTAAATTATCGTAGATGGTGCTGATCAATCTGTGTTTGGTCTACCACATTTCATTACGCATACAAAAGATACTCGTGGACATGCTCTAGAAGTTAAATTTGTTGGTGTGTTGGAGCACGAAAGACCCAGAAAGCTACGACTCATGACTAACCGAGGAGTATGAGACTGGAACAAGTCACGTCATCGAGACAATACACAGAGTTCTATCCGAGTGTGTGAGTTCTGGAACTCTACCTAATGTATTCTACTTGCAGTTGAATAACTGTACCCGTGCGAATAAGAATAGATACTTTTTATCATACATAGAATGCCTAGTTACGTGGGGGTTTTCAAAGAGGTGGAGATCAGATTCCTTCCTGTGGGTTACACCCACGCGGATATCGATCAAACCTTTAGTGCAACATCCGAAAGATTACGGAACCACAACGCTATAACACTATCTGATCTCCATGATGAACTTCAGAAAGCTTATAACGACAAAATGTCAGTCTCCCACATGAAGCATGTGGCGAATTTGTCTGGTTTTTGTGTGAAGGAAGGCTTTCTAACTCCTTCCAAGAACTTTTCACGATTTAGCTTCTTCAGGTCTAGTCAGAAAGAAGCAGGAAAACAGTCATCAGATAATATGGAAACCGAATGCTTTATAAGAGCATCTGCGGCCGCGAAATGGAAACTACTTGGACCAGCCACATCTAGTCACCACTTGTCATTCATACGGCCTGCTCCAGACATTCGCAACATACCGCCTACTGAAATAAAAAGTCCTTTCTGGAAATTCGAAGTCACGAAGCGATTCGTGTCAGAGGAAGGGCGTATCAACTCTACTGGAAAGATGCGACATTTAAAGCAGCTAAAGGAGCAAGGTTTTCGATCCCGGTTCAAGCATTTCAATTGGGATCTTTCTGGTTCAGTAGAGTGCAAGAATAACGAAGAAGGCACTGTTTGCAGCGCCGAGGACGTGGAAAACGATACAGAAGAACACCACGCTGCTATGCATCATGAAGTGGATGTTAGAAATGACTACGAATACAGCAGACACAGTTTCGTAATAATCAAACCAGACCTTGGTGAGGCCTCATCCAGTACGGTGTTAACCATATTTTTGATTGGTAAGGTAAGAGAGCAGAACTAACAGCTCTGGGCTAGTTGTAACATTTAAAGTCCAGTGGTATCAATTGAAAAATTCCATGGAGGAATTAAGTGGAAAGTATTGCGCAACATTCCTACACAATGGAAACGCCTCCAATAGGAAACCATGGATGGATTTTATGTCCAGTGACTCTATTTTCGTGATATTCGATTCCCCTGCGAAGAAATGTCAAATACCGGTGGCCGTGCAAAAGTTCTTGAGACGAGAGTTCCCATCGCTTTATAATAGAGAAAAAGATTTCAAGATGCACAGATCAATAATTTGAAGAAGGGACCCATGGACCACTATTTAATCATGTGTGTTCCGAGTGGTTGAGGATGCATTGAGGACGCTATTTTTGATTTTATAGATACAGGTGTGACCCGAGTATTAAATTTTCAATAAAAGTCAATGAAACTTTAATATTATTTAATATAGATGGGTGTTTTTCTCACCGTCCAAGATACCAATTGTAAATTCTGATGATGTATTTTTTGAACAACTGACACAATGTACTGTATTGAGGAAGTGAAAAGTAGAGTGTCGCTACAAAGTCATCTTATATTTGATGGTGTCACTCCATACGGTACTGTATCAACAGAATTTTCAACCTCTATACAGCCGTCACAATTGCAACGAGGTAAACAAAAGAAAAGCCAACTTAAATGAAGAGCAAGAACGAGTTGTGGGTAATTCATACAGTTCATGTGATTACATGCTTATTTTATGTATGAATCATACATACAAATTCAGTTTCCCTCTTCCCTATCCCATGATGAGATGGGGAAGAGGGTAACTGCAGCTAGCATTATTTTCTCATATGCACTGACAATGAAATGAATCTTGCATTGTTCAAATACGAATACCTGTTTTCATCGTCATTTATACTCACAAAGAAATCAATGTCACATTGTCATTCATTGTCTAACTCCTCCAACATCACAAATCCAATCATAACTTTCTTCGTTTCTTCTATTGAAGAAGAATCTATTCCTATATAATTTTAAAAATTCAATGAAGCTTTAATGAATTTTAAAATTTCAATAACAGGAAATAAACAATAATTTAGTCTATGCACTGTACGTGTGCCCACAGAAGGTGTACACCGGTGCCTATTACGTGCACCATCTCACTCTATAAAAACATAAATATACTAGACACAGACCTGAAACCACCACAGATCTACTCAACCTGAAAATATTTACACCTGCACTTAAAAAACAGACTTGTTTTTATCTGATAAAACCAACTTATCGACGGCATACCAATACAGTCTGGAATGTCACATTATTTCAGTACATACATATACAGATATATATACATAAGAAGGTAAACACATGTATGTACATAAATATATGTATATATGTATATCCGCATATATGTATATATTTATATATGCATATATGCATATATACATATGTACATATTGGTATATATATATTACGAATACATATGTTATATGCAAAATTTCAGAATGCCTATTAATATCTTCAAGATATGAATATATGTATAAACTGATATACATCATGTGTATCATATACGTATATATATACATATGAATATGGTATAAACATGTATATATTTAAAGGTATATAAAACTTTATAATTAAACATATGCCTATATACTAAAAGTATATGCCATCTTCCAAAGACATCATTTGATTTCTGAACAAGCTACTTCAGAAATTGCACTTATTACTTTACCAACACAGGAAACATCATATACTTTGGCACCACTTCAAAAAAATATGAAAACAAAACATAAAAACAATAGAAACATAAACGCGATGAACGTAATCCTCCATTAATGACATTCGGGTCAGCAAAAACAGACTCAGAACCTCCTACGGGTTTTATTTCGAAACTGCCACCACTGGTCGACCCATCATCTGAATAACAATTCTCACTTCCCTGAGAGTTGTCTTGAGAGATACTTCTTGAAGGTGGCTCTCCTCCATCTTTCCTGAAACTTCCATCATAGGCATAATACACAGAATCCTTCATTTGAATGTCATCCGGAATCAAGTACATGTGGTACCTAAGGGCATGATTTCCACTCCATCCAACGTCAGCATATTGAGAGTACCCATGTCATGTACAGAGGGATAGTTGTTTCCTTCAAGACGAATCCAGGTGATATTATCTTCCTTTCTCCCTCTGTATACTGAACGTAAAGATGGAAAACTGGATTTGTCCAAAGCGGTGTTTCTTGTTGAGCAGTTTCCATCAGAAAAATCCCTGGGAAGCCTTAAACTCGGACAAAAAAGTCGTTATAACCGGCCTGGTCAGGACAGTTTTTTTCCAGTGAGAAGTAACCGACCGCCACTATTTGGGAATGAGGACGGCCACTGTCTTCTGTTATCCAAGTTAAGAAGACTAGCAATCCAAGCTATCCAAACGACCAGTGCCGCTCTTCTCTTGGTAACCCATATCGTTTCTTCTGATGTTTCAAAAAGATTCTCCAATAAATCTCTCGTGGAAAATAGCGAACTAAACCGTTTTTTGATCTTCTTCATCTACTGCCAATTCCCCTTTGTTAACGATTGGGGACCAAAGTGTTCGGTTCTTTTCTTTTTTATGATATTCCTCACCACTAATGTTTCGTACATAGCGTTGTAGAGATCTTGTAAAGTTTGTTGCGGGTAGTCAGAAGGTATTTTCAGACTTCTCATAATCCCTGCGGAACATTTCTGCATGTATCCGCCATGTCTTCCAGAATTCAATATCCTTGGTTCATCACATCCCGACTCTTCCACTTGAAGTAAGAAGCTAAAGGCCCTCTATCTATAAGCTTGAGAGGATAAATCCAATTATTTTACAAATTAATCTTATGCGAAACCAAGATCCGTTAACTCAATGAGGTTGCTTCGTCACCATTCAATTTGTCGAATAAGCATCATATCTTCCATAATAAGGTAAAATTTTGCGCGATTGCCACAACGAATGGAAATTTATTTCATAAATAGTGTAGAGTCAGACTCGTAAACCCCAATATCATTTCCAGAAGCAGGGGACCGCATGTTTAAAACATGTGCTCCGATTTATCATCCCGGTGTGTAGTTGTTCGTCTAATATGTAGCAGTTGGTCCTCTAGGATCGTCACCTGTGACCTTTTCTCCAAAATTCCAATTTTTCCTCATACCCAAAAGGTATGACAGTTGGTAAAGCATCATTAGAATTTGGATGGTCATCTTCCGAAAGATACTCGTCATCTGATGCAATGTTTCTGTCCTTCCGTTCAACTGTAGAAACCGTTCGACTCTTCTTTCCATGTCTCCCCTTCGTTCCCTTATATTGTTTACGACTCCCCTTCGCAGTTTCTTGGTTCTTGCCAATTCTTCCTCATCACTGTCCAATTTTTCAATTGGATTTTTGTACATCTCTTGCAGCACGTCCTATTCTAAGTAACGAAGTAGTCTGTGTATGTGGATTTTTGGGCCTTTTACGTAAGGTACTCTTCTCCTTTCCCGTGAGCTATGAATTTGGATGAAAGTGCGTCCAAACCCTTTTCCTTGGACGTTCTACCATCCTTTCCATTGTATTCATGAATGCAGGGGATGTGTGACGGACTTGGCCATGTTCACATTTGAAACATTTCATTCCATTGAACAAATATCTGCGTATTGATATTTCCATTGTTGGAGTGTTGCTAATATCCTCATCCAATAGTCCATCGAAGTTAGGAGGGACGTCTTATTTTTCACGTCCACATCCCCTCACGTTTGACTGGTGTTTCGTGTGCAGCATCTCGATGAAAATCATTGCATTCTCATAAAAGAACCTTGCATTCCATTTTCCTCTGTTTTTATTCAAGTACCACTCCCTAAGAGCCGTTAAAATCAACACTGCATCCTCCACAGTGGATTTGAAAAGGGTTGAAGAATCAAAAACTTTATCCCTCCGAGACTATTTACAACATCACTTATGAATGGGCCTGTGGTAAGATACTCTGTCATAATTTCCTTCTCCAAAATATACAAGAGAAGTTGTTCGTAGAACAGTATATTCTATGGTATCCTGTTCACACGCATAACAAAATGCAGTGTTGAGTTTCTTCCCATTCGGAAATTTGGATGCCAACATATCTTCTGCAATGTCTATATTCCGGGCTTCTAGCTAACCGACACCGTATTGGTCTTTAATTTTTTCACCATATTGTATCACACGGCTCAAAAGGTCCAGGAAGGAGACCTCTTTCCTGTTTTTTCACTTGATATGTTGCTGACACGACTTAACTTGATAATTTCTGAGGAATATAGATGGTTCGTGTCATCTTCATAACGGTTGATGAACATGACTCGAAGTGGTTGCCGAGTCCACGATAATTTGGATTCGTCCCCCTTCTTCGACAGTTGTAATACAGGCTAGATGATGAAGAACATCTACGATTAAAACATTTCTGTTCGCCTTTAACGAATAACATCCACTTCTACTGTCAACAGTACAAATGTCTTCGAAACATGTGACTGAATTAATACCGGAAGGACAAACTCAACCTACCATGGACGTTAGGAAAATCATTGCTTTCCAGCTCTTCCATCAACACAGCCTTGTGTGCCTCATCAATATATCGGAGAGAGTTTAGAACATTGTGAATTTGGTTGATGTTCACAAAAATCTCCTGATATGTGCATTTGGTGAGGCTGAACTTATTGAAACTTATCTTCTTCCCTGCATCATCTTTGTCAGCATTTTGAATTAGCAATGGTTTGGTTGTTTGATCGTTACCAAGTGATACACTGTTTCGAATAGAGCGACTACCAGTATAATTATTGAAGATGAACCAGCCTGGCTTCAAGCCAGGCAGGACCAAGTTGGTGTTTTTGAGCGTGTTGATATGGATGTTGCTGGCAACGGCTGGTCATCATTGTTTACCATTGCAAGACTATCCCAGGGATAGAAGCTTACAAAATTGAGGTCTCCTAACATCATCGGTGGTACTTCCTCCGGTTCCATTTACTTATACCTTGATGCATAAACGTCGTTCCAGTTTTGATGTGATTTCTCCTCATCTCTTGTCTGATTCAGGAAAATATTTCAAATGACAACCAAGTCTTGCCCCGGCCAATTAAGGAGATTGTGACAATGGATATAACGACGAAACGATCCATCTCCTCCAGAAAGTACAGCGGTTCCAATTTGTGTTGCGTTCTGTGGGTGATGCAGGTTTCCACAACATACGAGAAGCAGATTACGCTCTTCTCCCTTGTTAATTTTATCACCCAAAACAGCCTTATGGAACTTTTTTGTGTCCGCCAACGACATCTCCGTTGATGATGAAGACGTGGTGACAACTTGTCTATATATTCAATTATTATCAACCTTCAATTCAGTTGAAGGTTGATAATAATTGAACTGTTGATAAAGCTGGATTGCTGTTTGAGATGAGTGATGTCTGTTTCGATATTGAATTGAAGTGTGAGGAAGGTGAGAGTTGATAGAGAACGTGATTTTTAAACTATAAGAGATTCAATGCTGTGTAACGAGATCAATAGTAATAGTACTTGATAATCTGAATCGCGAGAACCCTTTTTATTACGTGATAATTGTGATAATTATATGAATTTAGCATTGAGTATAACTGATAAATTTAAAATTTATGTGCTTTTTTGTGTACTCGTGCCATGATACGTAATGTAATTGAAATAAATCAATTTTAGTGGATGCCAAAATTCCAGATGGAATTTTGGTATACTGTATATCTTCACTTCTCTTCGCATTATTCATTTAATTTTCTTTTCGTTATCTATAACAAT
The DNA here is from genome assembly GCA_032358235.1 of Odonthalia washingtoniensis. Taxonomy (NCBI): domain Eukaryota; phylum Rhodophyta; class Florideophyceae; order Ceramiales; family Rhodomelaceae; genus Odonthalia; species Odonthalia washingtoniensis. The sequence continues at coordinate 3,756 of JAULBU010038096.1, read as the reverse complement.
ATTTTCTAAACAACATACTATGTGCAAAGTTATATATAGTGTATGTAACTGTTTCATTGAATTCAGCTATATAGATTACATTGCTATACACATCACGTCTATAAGTCCATATATCAATCAATCAATATACTACATACAGAAATAGTAAGTATATATGTTTTACTTATATATACTATATATATTCGTATATATACTTGCAGTATATTGCTTTATGATTAATTACAGATTTATATATACATTTAAATATATACATGTATACACCATATATATGTATGTACTGAAATAGTGTGACTTCCCCGAAGTAGTATCGGATATAAATATTTTACTGTATCACAAAAATCCATCTGGAATTTAAAAATATGCCAAAAATTAACTTTCAAATTTTTGTCATTTTTTTCCAAAAATTATAAAGTTAAGTTTTGGCATTTTTTTAAATTCGAAATGGATTTTTTCATACAGTAAATTTTCATTGTGCCTCTTTCACGTTTCCCAATCTTTACATTTATAATTCAGCGGATACATTCCCGCGTCTGTATGATATTTCAGTCGTTTTGATCATTTGAACGAGATCACATATTTCCCGGCCCCACTCAGATATTCAACTAGGAATAACATTATTCAGAGACTAGAGCAACTGCCACGATAAAATTTCCAATATTTACATCCTTCACAAACGTCCACAACTATCTACTAATATGTTCAACACAACAAGTAATTCGCGAAACCAATCTCAACTACCATTTCAACAACTGATTCAACATGGCAATTTCATCTCGATATACACAACAAGGTCCAGACGTGGAACGGAAGGAGAGAGAAAGACGAGAAGTGGAATTCACAAGGAACCTCATCTTCAACAGCTTGCAATGATTTCCAACTGAGGAATACCTATCTACTCACACCGATACCGAATATGAGCTGGGTTAATTTCTGCAGTAGGTCGTGGCTCAGTTCAATGAAACAAGAAACTCCATGAATATATAACTATGTTTGGTCTCATGAAAATCTTAGTGAACAAGGTACGGCGTTTTATCAAGTCTAAGAGGAACCAGTTCACAGATGACGATTGCAAGGCAAACAAGCATGTATTGGCTTCAGTTTCCAAGACAGAGCGAGTTAGATAAACTATCAATTTTGCGTTTGCTGTTCATATTTATTCTATTAAAGATGGTCGTACGACATTAATGTTCTCACAGTCGATCATGAAGTGCTTTTGTTCACAACTTTCATCTTTTTTTCGTCTTACATTCACCAAATATTTGGTAGTAATACAAACAAGGTCTCAAGAAAAATTAATCCATATAACATTTCTTTATCAACTGTTCACTAGTATCTACTATACTCTACCGCTCAGTGATAATTCTCAGCTCAGCGATTCTTGAGTAGAAGTTCCCATTCAATAATGTTTACGTTCAAGGTACTTATATTGGTATGGCATGTCAGTATGTGCATAATGCGAGGTCTACCTTTGCAACGAAATGTGGTCATGAACTTATATTTGAAATGTTCGCGCCATACGCCTTCTATGGCGCACAATTTTACACTTTTAGGGTCATCTAAGACGGGTCAGATGGTTATGCACCAATTACGCAACGAACAAATTTCAACGAATATGATCAACCTACAACGGACGCGGACAATGTTGATCCAATTGCAATTGGTCGTTCGGACGCAGAAGATGGTGCGTATCGTTTGGCGACCGCACTGATGTTCAGTACACTACAGGCAATTGTGACATCAACAGATTTCTGCTCCACAATCGAGAGAACGAAATAGCTGATGTATTTTCCCTTGATGAACAACTTACAACTTCGATCAAGAGGACTGCCATATGTTTTCTGTGCTAACAGATGCGGCAGCAACAACACTGGGAATCTCGAAACCAATCATCGCTCCAACGTCTAGACCGGTTGTTGATCTAATCACACAGGTTGCCTCAACAAGCAAGCCGTCGAACCCAATAGATGCTTCACCATCAGGCTCCTTCACCCGTGAACTATCAGCAAGTTCTACAAAGATTGGTCGTGAAATGAAAAAGAAGAAACGGACTGGATCAAACCCGATACTACATCAGAGTTCTGGTACGCAACCTCGACAGACAAGCGTTCCAGATCACAACGACAACTATATGGCTGTACTGGCCAAGAGATAGGATGCCCTCGAAACAGCAATTGCAGCAACATCAAAACCTTTCGGACCTGCAGCTGAAGATGTCATGCCAGTTTTGAAACAGGAAATGATGAATGACTTCACTTTCCTCGACGTCAGTTTCAAAAATTTCAGTAGGATAGCGGAATATTTCACTGGTGAAAATTTGGGCAACAAATTTGTTGTCAACTCAAGTTGACTTTCTCCGCACGGACCCACCCTACAATACTATAAGTGAGCCAAATTTTCATAACTCAAGTCACGACAAGTGGACAGAGGATTATATGTCTCGTCTGGTTGAAAACGTTTGTGAATGGCTCCTTTTTTGCAGACACGGTCATATATTCTGTTCGCACATGCAATTTTGAGATTGGGTTGATATTCTCAGTGAGCAGAAAATAGTGAGACCGGCTATAGATCTTGTAAAATATGAAGAAGATGTCAAGATGCTTCGGAATGCGTTTACAGTGGAAAGGAACGCACTCAGCTACAACCAGGTCTTGGGGGCATATAACACAAACCCATCACATCAACGCTTCATTCATCTTTCCATTAATGAAATGAAATTGCAGTGCATTTCTAGAAAAATGCATTGCCAAGTAACCGTGCTAAATAATTGGTTAATGACGGGCGGGTTCCTCGTGTGAACTCCATATATCCTGGTTCTTGCAATTTTTCTACAAACATACCACACCTTTCTCCGTCTGATCGGTTAGCCCATCCACAGTTGGATATGGAACTGGTTTCTTGACAACGCAAAATGCTTCTTCCAGCACAGAAGTCAACGGATTGGTTAATGGACATCATAGAGAAGTTCTGCCCGCCAGGAGGTGTTGTGGAAGATCCATGTGCTGGTACTTTCTCAATGAAAGGGCATATATGCATTTGCCGTAACACAGGAAATTTATTGGTACAGACATTGATCCATTTTGTCTTCATACGGCGCTTCCACAACTTGTCGAAACATATGCAATGCAATTTTAAAACTCTGACTCTGATGTAACTTGTACTACGAAAGCTATAGATGCGGCTTAGAGCCTTATCAGGGATGTCGATTCAATCAACGTCAGAATGAAATTGGACACATGAAAATTTACACTTGGTTTACAAAGCATCCAGGCATTTACACCTGTGGTACATCAAGTTTTGTCGGAGATCTACAAGGACAAAACTGTTTTGCAACTTGCCAACATTTCAATGGCCAACTTGTCACGTACATGAAGAGCAAGGATGAATGCTGTGGGCATTCAAAATCTTCAAATAGCTGAATGTTTGAGATTAGGTGTTTCCGTGATGCCATCAAAAGTCAAACATCCTGATTCTGGACTTGGTCCGTTCATGAACCATTCGGTAGACGCCCGTCAAATTATTGGTTATTACTATAGTATAATAGTTTACAAATACATGTACGACATCAGCAGTACAACCAAGATGAATGGGAAAGGAGTTATGGGAGTTTCCAAAGAAGTGATTAGGAAATGGGCTCCGGAATAAAAACACAAGTTCTTCGACAAAAATGGTAAGAAACATATAGGATCTATTTGTCTTGTACCATGGTGTATAATGAAGTACATAAACGATCCTCGTTACCGTGATGAAGATGGGTCA
>JAULBU010038085.1:0-15061 GCA_032358235.1 Odonthalia washingtoniensis | reverse complement strand
TGCCACTCGTCCGTCGGCGGTTTGGGCGACAAGCCTGAACGTATGAACATATATAAGTACACTCGTACTTGTATAGGGTCCGGTCTGTTATTTAATAAAGTAAACCAGAACAACGTGACCAATAACTATCATTATTTCCAACTGTAGGTCATGAAAAAGTAGTAAGGGCCAACGTACATTTTAGCATCAAAATTTGATGCATTTAATGCAGTCACGGCGGAAAAAGTAATCTAGACATACTGTGCCTCCTATGCACTGGTACTGTCTCCAATTCCTACAATTTTGGAATTGGACCGTGATAATACAACAGTACACCTGTAAAAGAGCATGTCATGCTCTTTTAGTTAAAAGTACAGTACATGTCACAACAGGCGTTTCATCGGATCAACTTTGATCTATTTTGACTCTTAGCCCGCTAGACTCAACCTTCCAAATAAGTTATTATTTGAAATAACTTTCTTAGGACTAACCTCCGTCTCCATAATAAGAATCCTAAAAATAAATAACACGAATATGTCAGAAACAAAACAACAACAACAAGGTAATGGTGGTATGATCAAGAATAATTTACGATGCAACTACACAGCAGAGATAGCATTTCCCGAATCAAGACATGCAGAAATCGTATGCAAGGTATTAACAACGGACGAGGAATTAAGGCCTGATCAAGTAGATAGAAAATTAACATATTCTGATAATGTTTTAAGTATATCAATGGATGCAATAGATGTAAAAACATTACGGACGAGTGTGAATTCATTATATGATTTTATGAAAGTATGTATTGAAACAATGACTATTGATCTTTAATTGAAATACCTAATTTATCATTTAAAACTTGACGTACTTCATCGCATGATTTATATATATCATTTGTATTTTTATTACGTGCTGCTTTTCTTACATCACCCCTTAATTTGATTAACATTTCCAATAATATTGCCTCTTTATTTGATGTCGATGGGGATGACGATGTTGATAAGCCGAGGTGTGATAAGGTGGCACCTACCGATTGTTTAGCTAATTCATATTGTAACGATGCTTGTCCTGATATTATTTTGTTTGTATGTTTAACAAATATTTTGTTCGATATTTTTATACATTTTAGTATACTACCTATTAATCTTGGCGTATCAAAATCATTAGCTATACAATCATCAACCTCAATCTCCATATCATTAATACACCTTTCAATGTCATTTGCAACATCACAATCACCTACACTATCATCAACGAATTTAATATTATCATCGTTCGCTAAAGTTAATATAAAAGCATTTGTATTCAAGAAGGAATGTATTTGTTTTAATAAAGATTTAGCTTGTATCATCCGTTGTTCTGTATATTCAACAGGTGAAGAATATTTATACATGAGACAAAATAGTCTAAAAGAATCAGAACATCCACCATCTTTTATAAAATCTCTTATGGATATAAAATTTTTCAAAGATTTTGACATTTTATGTCCTGTTATGTGTAAGTGACCTGCATGTAACCATGTGTTTACCCATCTTTCCTTATCGTCCGGATCATTTATTTGTAAGTGTGCTTCAGCAGTTGCTAATTCATTTGTATGGTGTGGAAATTTCAGGTCTATACCGCCTGTATGTATATCTAATTCATTGCCTAGTGCATGTATTGACATAACTGAACATTCTACATGCCAACCAGGTCGACCTAATCCCCATCTAGAATCCCAACAACAATTCACATCGTTATCTCGTTTCCAGAGAGCGAAATCACGGCCATCCACTTTTTCCTCACCATACTCTCCTCCATCACCACTGCCTTGTACACGAGATCGTTCAAGTTGAGCATACCGTGAATGTCTAGATTGTACAGAAAAGTAAATATTACCATTGTGATTGATAGATTCATAGGCACAACCTTTAGTTTGTAAATCATTTATAAAATCTTTAACTTGATTAATATGTTCAGTTACTCTTAATACCTTGGTAGGTGGTAAAACGCCTAAACACTCCATATCTTCAAAAAATCTCTTTTCATATTTCTTAGCAAGTTCCTTAACTGGAATTCCTAATAACTTTGAACGATTTACAATTTTATCATCTATATCAGTTACTCCCAATGCATACTCTATATGTTTTATATCTGTCCTAGTTCCTAGAATTCGACGAATTATATCAAATGTTACGTATGCTCGCGCATGTCCTAAATGTGCATCATCATATACTGTTGGTCCACATGAATACCATTTTAATACCTTCGATCCATTATATGTACTTAACGGTTCTTCTGATGATTTAGTTGTTGTTGTTTGTAATGAATTTTTGACATTTATTGATTGATTCGTTCTTAATAATTTTATTATATGTCGTTGTGATAACTTATTCATTATTCTGTAGATTACTGATAATAGAGTTGGTGGCCATGGCGTTACCAAACTTGTACATAAAAGATAAACCAATAATGTTTTAGTTTTTTTTTAAAAGATAGGGCTTATTTAGTTTAAAAACTAAATAAGCCCTATTTTTATTTATAAGAAAATCATATTTTCTTATTTTCTTATTTTTCAATTACATTTAAAGGCCACTGTAATGAAAAAACTACTGTTGGTTGGGCACGAATACCTTTCGGTGTAACCCAACAAAAAAAAAAAATCTTCTTATGCAATTGTTTTAGCTGACATCGAAACATGATTGATGAAATCGAAATCGATCGACAATCAACAACGGAAAGACATCATTTTCACCAAAGAGAACAGCGAGAGAAAGATCAACAGAAACCAAAATGTCTGAAGAATTATTTGAATTGAAGAATTACTTCTACTTGGGAAATTTCTCAACGGCTATAACAGAAGGACAGACGGTTGCAGTCGATAATGAGAAATGCAAGATCGAACGAGATGTAATTCTTAAACGTATAGACTTGGCACAAGGTAAATACGACTCCATAATTTCAAGTATTACGGAGGCAGCACCACCAGCACTTCAAATAGTGAAACTCATAGCTGAATTCATAAAGAATGATAAAACATCCGACGAATTAAAGTTGAAGTTAACAGAAATGGTAAATGATGAAGTTTCAATAGCATCACCATTATGTTTATTAATGGCATCTATAGCATTTACTCACATAAAAGATTATGATAACGCGTTACGCGCGGCACATAAAAATTCATCTTTAGAAGAATTATCAGTAAGTGTACAAGTGTTATTATATATGGACCGTTCAGATATGGCATTAAAAGAAATTGAAAAAATGAATCATATAGATGAAGATAACACATTATCTCAATTATCAACAGCTTGGGTGCATATATATAATGGTGGTAAAGATTCTATGCAAGAAGCTTTATATATTTATCAAGATTTATTAGAAAGACATGGTGCTACTGATTCAATCCTTAATGGAATCGCTGTTTGTCACATAGGTATGGGAAGATGTGATGAGGCTGAAAGAGTTTTAAAAGAAGCGCTAAGTAAAAATCCTAATTGTTCAACTAGTTTAATTAACGTTATTTGTTGTTCAGCTTATAAAAATAAACCAGCAGAACTTATCATGAGGTATTTTACTCAATTGGGAAATGTCGATGGTGATAATCCATGGCTTGATGACCATAAGAGAAAAGAAAATGAATTTGATAAACTTGCTGCACAAATGACTGTTTCTTAACTCTTTTAAAAAAAAATAAAAAATAAATAAAAAAAAGTGATTTTAGTTGTATAAATTTTTTATAGTAACAAGTAAAGAACTTGTTTTGTTTTCGTCGTTTGTCATCAACGGTTTTGGTCGATCAAATTTCCAAGTGAGGATGGATCTCACTTTGGCTCAACAGTTCGACGCTGTCTGCCAGCGAGTATCAAGCGGACATATACAACATGAAAATTTAAGTAATGAAGACCGATTAAAATTGTATGCTCTATATAGTATAATTAATAAAGGACCGAATCCACCTGAACCGTCACCGAACAAATTGTTAAATCCTACATCATATTCTAAATGGAAAGCATGGAAGCAAACATCACAACTCCAACTAACGAAACCACAAGTAATGCAACATTACATCGACATCATCGACATCATTGACACCACTCCATCATCATCGTCACTGTCAACGACATTTGGAAGAGTTGCAAGTACAGGTTTTGATTTTCCAACTGAAGAGGATGAAGAGGGAGATGCGGTAGATGAGGTAGAAAAAGATATATGGTATTATACAAGTGAGGGGGATATACAAGGAGTAAAGAAATGTATATATGAGCAAAAAATAAATATAAATTCCATGAAAGATGAAACGAATGGTGGAGTAACATTATTAATAATAGCTGTGGACAGAGGACGAATAGATCTTGTGAAATATTTAATATATAAACTAAAAGCCAATGTAAATGAAATTGATGATGATGGCATGGCAGCATTACATTATGCAGTAATATGTGAACATTTAAATATTGTTCAATTACTTTTAAAACAAGGGGCTAAAATACATGTACAAGATACAAATGGTATGTCTCCATTAGATTTATCAAAACAACATGATCAAATTCGGCATGCTTTACTTAATTATCATCAGCATCAATGTAAATCGAAGTCCAATCGGAATTTCATTGTTATAGTTATATTACTAATTTTATTTGTTATGTCGATTTCTTTCATATTGTCGAATCGTTTCAGCTTCTTCTTCTGAAATTTTCGATAATGAATTAAATGTTTGATGAAATTTGCGTTGTATATAAGAGAATACATGATCATTTCCTTTGCTATCACATTCTGGCATGTTTGATATATAAACCATACATGATAATGCCGTTATTATCACAGCTATCCGACGAGCCGCTCTAGGTGGTATCGGCGTTTGACTTGGTTCCACACACATACTCTTGATAAATCGATTCAACACAATAAAATGAAATGATAATAAAACTTGGGGCGTTCGTGGTCCGTCAATGTTTGATGGTGGATATGAACGGACAATGTTGACGAAAGCTTACACGTGTGATTTGTTTTTTCAAATTTTTTCAATGTTGCAGAAGCGTCATCTGATGACATAATTAAATGATGCAAATTTCGAAACATTATTATTGAGCAATTTGTCAACGACAATCTTTGTTCACTGAACAACAACTAAGAAACTAAGAAAAATGTTTCGGTCATTGAAAAAAGCAGTGAATTCACTAGAGCAATCTTTCGAATCTACATTTACATCTCCACCACGTTCGCATACAGCATTCACAAATACTATATTGAATTTCAATTCAACGACAGTTCGTTTAGGAGAAGTAATCGCTGAAGGTGGTTATTCATTCATTCATATAGCATGTGCAGAATCAACAAAACGACGATATGCAGTTAAGCGAATATCATATAACAGTAATGAAGGAAAACGAAAAGCGGAAGCGGAAATATATATTTTGAAAAGTTTAAAATCACATCCGAATGTAGTTACATTTTATGATTCAATTATTGACAATAATAATATATTTTTATTGTTTGATTTAATTGATGGTGGTACATTATTGGAAAGAATGAAACAAAAACAGACATGCCATGAACAACAACAACAACAAAAATTAAAAATATTTGATGATATAATATGTTCAATATGTCATTTACATGCAAGCAAACCATCACCGATAGCATATAGAGATATGAAATTAGAAAATGTTTTATACGATAGATTTAAAAAAAGTTATAAATTATGTGATTTCGGTTCCTGTGTAACAAAAACATACACAACGAAAAACAAAACAAGAAATGAAATACTGGAAATAGAAGAAGATGTAAATGAAAATTGTACAAATTTGTATTGTGCACCTGAATTAATTGATTTATATTCTGGTTATTTCATTTGCGAAAAAGTTGATATATGGTCTTTAGGTTGTGTATTTCACGCAATACTATTTGGAAAATTACCTTTTAATGATGGCTCTTCAACTTTAACCATTATGAACGGTTTGAGTAGTGAAAACTTACCAAAGTTTCCGAAATACCCCAAACATATTATTGATATTTTATTAGCTTGTTTCACCGTACATCCTTGTGATAGACCTGATTGTTTCGCTTTATTAAAAGCGGTTCGTAAAGTGAGGAATATGCCATTTGAACAAACGTATGAAAATGATGCTTTTACATTAAGACGTCTTCGTAATAATGATTTTGGTCGATCTCCTAAATCTCTTGATATTTGTATATCTTTACCTAACGCTCAACATAGCATAAAAACTGATGCTGATGGTGCTGATGATTGGGCTGATTTTTCATCAGCTTTTGGAACCGCAACAACTACAACAAATTCAATGGAATTTGAATCATTGATAGATTTTTCTGCTACAACTAATGAAACTTGTTCAAAACCATCTGCAGCACACGCTGATCATCAAACTGACCTACTTGGTTTATTTCCATCTAATCACAGTAATATGCGATAGAAGCTAATCACTGTGTGATTTGACATATATAGTTATACAATTCGTCTTGACTTTTGTATAACAAACTTTTTTGCTATTTCTATTTGTTTACCTTGTATTGGTATGCTAGAAAGGAAAAAAACAAAAAACGGGTAAAAAAAAGTAACCAGTACTTCGGTTTATAATATAATAAAAGAGTCTATAAAGGTCACACATTCACTGATTTCAAGAGATCGTTTGATATATACGAAGTTGAGAGGTTTCTTTTTGTCAAGTATAACGAATCATAAATGTATATGAATATATAGAGATAAATGCACCGTCCCAACCTTTTCTTCATGACGTTGCTGTACACTTATTCTCTTCTTTCAACATCCAACAATCCATCATCCTCGGTTATACAAAGTCTTAATGTTACCCTGAAATTGAACGTCATTTAAAAATATAAAAATATACCTGTGAATGTGAATGTGTAGTAGTAGTAGTAATAGTAGTAGTAGTAATAGTATAGCAGTGGTAAACTGCTTTTTTTTCCTTCTTTTCAAAACAAAAAATAATAATAGTTACATATATATATTTATATGTATATACATATATCCGAGTTAGTGACCAATTTCAAGTTCGGTTTGTTGAATTTCATTTTCCATTGAACGAATTTCAACATCGATTAAATGAATTTTACGTTGAAGAAAAGCTAATAATTCAATATCATTATTTTCAGGTTCATTTTTCAAATCATTTAAAGATAATGCTGAAAATTTTTCAATAGCTTTATTAATAGCAATTTTTCTTTCTTGTTCTTCTTTCTCAATTTTTAATCGTATGGCTTTTTCTTCTTCTTCTTTTTTCTTTGCTAATACTTTAGCATCTTCTTCATCGGTTTTACCCCATATAGCCAATGCTGCTTTTACATTACCTTTTGGTAATGACACACCATGATCATGTTTTGATAATGAATTATATTTTGAAATGTTGTTATCTAAAACATTTTCTTGTAATTCTTTTACATCAACATCATGAATTGAACTACGTGCATTTTCTTTACGTATCATTAATTTTTGTTGATTTTTAGCCCAACTTGGTAATCCATCAGCATCTTCAACTAATAATTCTGTAGGTTGTTCTGGTTGTATTGATTTTTGTGTATTTATAGTGATATCATTGTTAGGTACGTTCGATGATAATGAATCAATTTTTGAAAATGTTTTCTTGGTGTTTGATACATCACCTTTAACATTAATATTTGTACGTTGTATTTTCTTACCATCAATACCTCTATTAAAACGATTGGCTAATGACGATACAGCTTTTGTTTTAATTTCAATTGGTTTCGATGCTTCTTCAAGTTTCTTACTTTCTAGATCTGCAACTGCTGATAAATAACGTTTTTGTATATCGGAGATCGATGATTTCACAGCAGGTTTTGATGCTAATTCTTTAGCTTTTTTTAACCGGACTCTTAACTTTTTCAATTCTGCATCACGCGTTGCAAGGCGATCACGAAGTACTTCAATGCTTTCACTCATTTTCTTCTTCTTCTTCTTCTTCTTCTTCTTCTTCTTCTTCTTCTTCTTCTTCTTCCTTCTTCCTTCTTCCTTCTTCTTCTTCCCCTTCTTCTTCCCCTTCCTCTTCCCCTTCCTCTTCCCCTTCCTTTTCCTTTTCCTCTTTCTCTTCCCCTTCCTCTTCCTCTTCTTCCTCCTCCTCCTCTTCTTTTGCTTCTTTTGCTTCTGCTTCTGCTTGTGCCTCTGCCTTTGCTTGTGCCTCTGCTTTTTCTTCTGCTTCTGCTTGTGCCTCTGCTTTTTCTTTTGCTTTTTCTTCTGCTTTTGCTTCTGCTTCTGCTTCTGCTTCTGCCTCTGCTTCTGCTTCTTCTTCTTCTTTTATTTTCGCTCTCGTTTTAATGTTATTGTTGACGTTGGGGTGAAGATGATGGTAAAGATGATGGTGAAGATGATAGATGAATTGACGATGTCGAGAAGGGACGAATAATCGGAAAGAGGATTGAGACCATCAAGGTTATGAAAGAACGTCAACACGGTGGGGTGGAGGTGGAAGTCGTTTTTCGGTTGTGAGAGCAATTTTTTATTTTCCTCGAGTTTATGTGTGTGTCTAATTGGGTGTGGAGGTTGGTGGTGAGGACGTAAACAACAAGTTGGGAAACATAACGGTTGCATTGCGTGGTGGTCGCAGCAATAATTGATGGTTTACTATGATACAATTATTGTACCATAGTAGTTAGTGTAAGGCACTCCTTTTTAAGGCCACACTTTTTTATATTATTTTTTTTGGGGGTCGTTTTGATCTCTATTTCTTATTGGCTAACTGCATTTAAAAAAGGTTTCATTGAAAGTTTTATATTATTTTAATAATAATTTTTTTGAAAATTATAATTTTTTAAAATATATATTATTTTATATTATTTTTTTTAAAAAATAATATAAAATTTTAAAAAATAATAATATAAAAAAAAGTTTACGAAACCTATTCCAGTGCCTTACAGTCCTTTGTGATGGACAACGCTCCCCCTCGAAGAAATGGAACCACGCCATTACGTGTACTATACGTGTACCACCAAATTACATTGAATTTCAATGTCCATTCCTCCTACAGTACAATCCACTTTTCATACTTTCCCTTGTCCGTTGAACAGTCCTTCTTTCTGATCGTTTTCTCAAAATACCAATGTACCCCAACCCCCGCTACCAATATAACATATCGAAATCCACTGTGTCGCAGTGAAGTATGATGTGGCGATCAACAATCTAGTTCGATCTCCGGCCTGTTTGTCACTATATTTGAGACCGTTTTCTCCCATTTAGGGATGCAATCTGTTGATTTCAACACTTTGATAAACCTCATAACTTGTGTTCCGTGCACAAGGAACTAAACACATTTATCGAATAAAATGTGTTTTTTTTTGTTTTGATGACCACGTTTATGTATTTATACATATATATACAGCATATGAATTAAACGTGGTCTATATATAAAATACATAAACGTGGTCATTACATTAAACGTGTACATCAAGTCTCCAATAATAATAATAATAATATTATTATTGGGTTTGAGAACAACTTGGTGTTCTCAAATAGGAGACTTGGTGTACACGTATTGGTTGTAGGGCGACACAACTGTTGTCTGATGTACGGTTGCTCATTCGAACACGGGGCAACTGGCATTGATGCAATGTGATATTCTACTCTACGTAGTCTATTGCTATTGTAGAATGTACACGTTGGGCGTAGACTATTGTTCTGTGAAAACGTATACGATTTCTACAAGTCAAACTTCAGAAGTCCAATTACAGTATAGGCAATACAGAAGATGCTAGTTACGCTGTGGATCAAAATTTAACCCAAATTTAATAGAGATCGACCTGGAGCTGGTTTTGGTGACAGAACACGTGTGAAAATTATACTGTACTTGCACTATATAAATCAATTTTCAGTGCACGGTTTGACGAAACGACGTAAATAGAAAATTTCGTGCTTTTGTGTCCCGACAGTCAGACGACTAAAACACGAAAACAATTAAAAACTGTTTTGATTAAAATAAAATATATATATATAAAAAAATAAAAAAAGATCAATTAATTAATTAATTGATCCAAATATCGATAACTTTTGACGTTTTGATCTGTTCAAGGAACAAACCCCCAATTCGCCCACCCCTGTCGGAGTGTACCGAAAAAACACAACCTCGTTGACATTGGACCATACACGTGGCACCAGACGCCGCTGAGCCAATCAAATAGTGCTACATGTCGTCACTCTTACTGTAAACAATTAATTTTGTACTGTAAGAGCTGCCGTCTGGCAACCGATTACATGCTCCAATGAGAGGCTCTCATCGGAGTACCAAAACGGTGCCAGACGTCAACCGAGCATACAGCATACTGTAAACAATTAATTTTGTATTGTAAGAGCTGCCGTCTGGCAATCGATTTCATGCTCCGATGAGAGGCTTTCATCGGAGTACCCAAACGGTTGCCAGACGTCAACCGAGCATACAGTACATAATTAATTTATGTACTGTGTGTAATGCTGTAATTTACAGTATACACAGCTATGTACAGTATACACAGCTATCATTTTAACCGCCGGCTGCTTAGTCTTAAAACTATCGGCACGGCAGCCCGACAGACTAAACTTGGGTTTCTTCCCCATGACGGTTTTAAGAAAAACAACGCTTCTGCGAAGCACTACGAAAGAACGCTGCGCGTTACTACTCAAATTCAATCTCCAACAAATCGCTGCGGATTTGTTATACGGAGCTAAATTTTTCAACTGTCATCCCAACAGGTATTACATTTTTAAATTATGACCGACGAAGATGATAGTGCATGCTGCAATGAAATTCAAATAACAAAAACCCCAAAATGCTCTGAACGCCGTCGTACTACATTATATACTGAAGAACATTATTCAAACGAACGTATTTTACTATTTAAAAATAATAAAAACAAAACAAATGTCTTTCCAATTTGCAAGTGTTGACATTGCCTCGTGTACATATCAGTCGTACACGTCAAAAAAAAACAGCAGGAACTTATGGGAATGAAAGCTCTGCCGCTGTGACGTCTTCTTCCGTCTGTTCTAACGATAACGAGGTTCATTGACTGCATTGTTCCCAAATGGACATTTTCTAACAGATTCAGCAACTTTTCACGGACTTTGTAATACTTTAGTAGCAAACGTATTTAAATAAGGCGACATCTCAAACGACACGATACTATTTACGACCGTATTCTTACAGAATCTAAAGACTCAGCTTTGGTACAATGAACGACAAACAGTAGCGCTGGGTTACAGCTTACGCAATTTTATTTAAAAGTACAGAAAAGGGGGACAACCAACGAACGCGACGGCGTTGGTAGTTGTTTATGTCTATAGCAGTGTTTCCTCTCGATAAAAGCAAAGCTTAAATTTAAAGAGACATTAATTAGAAGAACATAGTTTTCAATAAAGAATGTGACGTTGCTAGCTACAAAAATAATGATTTAATAAATCCTTCAGCTCTGGATTATCTACTACACGCCAATACTTGACAATTTCTTCCTAAATTTACTTCGTAATACTAATAATAATAATAAACAAGTAACAAAATCAACTCAACAATTTAACCTTTTAAGGACTAAAACTGCGTAGAGAGACTATGGACTCTTTAAGGACGAAAAAATGGAGAAATGATAAAAATCTTCATAGAATTATTAATAAAAGTGGAAAACACCTAATTTCATAAGGGGATGAGAATATGCAAATCAGTATTGATTGATTAACTGTAATGAAGAAAATTGTCGTGAAAAGGCATTAATGGCAATCGAGTTTTGCGAGGAATTCTACACTGAAGAAGACAATTGATGGCATGGCATGTCAATTGTTGGTATAATAAAGAGGAGCGTGGAGGGTTGTTTTTTAATTTTGTGAATTGTTGGTATAATAAAGAGGAGCGTGGAGGGTTTTTTTCTAATTTTGTGAAAAAATTTTTCAGCGGCATTTTGGACAAAAAGCGAAACAAGAATGAAACCGAAACGTGAGGAAACGTCAAGGAAGGAATCTGGTAGTGAACTGAACGACGCAGAAGAGGCGGAGGATGGAAAAAATAAAAATGCAAGTGAACATGTTGATTGCGAAACATGTAATACGAAAGAGCCAAATAATAGTAAAGATGAAAATGAAGAACAGGCCGCTCAAATGAGAGTAGGAGATGGTGAAATTCAGCAGTATGGATATGGTGGATTAGGGGTGGAGAAGAAGAATAATATCATTAAAGGGAATAAGAGAAAGAGAAAGAAGTGTATTGAAGAAGATGGTGAAGTTGAGGTATGTTACGTTTGTTGGGGGTCTCCTTGTTATTGGAGGCAGTACGGGGATGATGTAATTAGTAAGACCGAATCTTACATACATTATGATGCGAATGAGGGGACTGAAAATAATTTTATACGGGAGAGAGCATATAAAAATTATATATCTGAAAAGTATGGGTATTTAGGTAAGTATAGTAGGTTACCATTACCGAACTGTGTACTGGAGGGAATTAGACGAAAATGGCCTGACGAAGTGGGAAGCTAAATGGGATTCAAAGAACAGTGACAAAATTATTATATAGTATTATAGAAATAAACTGCAACGATAAAAAAAATAACATCATTCTTAAAAACATACTACAGATGCATCTAACCCTTTATCATTTCCACTTATTATTTCATTTTGTCATCGGAAATGTGGTTTGTATGTGTTGTATGATTTTGGTAACCGTAATTGAATGGGAGGAGGAACAAATCGTTTTGTTCCTATTTTTTATAATTTATTGTAAGGTGAGGTTACTGTTTGCGCGGTGACGTGAAGTGTGACGTAATGTCATGCAGAAATGATGGGATTAATGAAAGAAGAAGTGATGGGAGATGAAAGCACGCTGCATGCGGAATGTGGTGAGTAGAATTTAAAAAGAATGATGGAGCAGCAAGATAATTCGGGAGCTTGAGAGGTTGATAATGGGAACGGTTAGAATGAAAAACAGAAAAAAATTTGGGGACTACGCCAAATCATCGGAAGAATGCAACACGTGTAACCAAAACAGAAAAAAAAGAAATTTGGGGACTACACCAAATCATCGGAAGAATGCAACACGTGTATAACGTATTATGATTTGGTATGATCTGTATAATATACATTGAAAATAACTGGAAGTATTACGAGCGTTCTGGAAACGTCCATTTATAAAATCATTCACCTCGGTGACATCTCATGTTTTTCAGCAAAACATGCTTTAAACACAATCACCTGCATCCCGCATCAACCAATCCTCCCTCACTTCAATCATCAGGTCCCCTGCTCCCTCCTACTTGTCCATCATCAACATCTTCATCATTTGCAGCACCAATCCTTCGTTCACCAAAAATAATTGTCACAGATGGAAAATAAGGACAGAAACAACAAGGTATCATACCGATTTCACAACAAAAAAATACATATCTGCATCATTTGTAATGGAATAGTCACATTAAAATATTAGGCCACATTTGTCTTTACAAACACCACAAATTTCACTTTCACTTTCACAATCTGATATTATATATAACTCTTTCTTTTATATTTTCTTATAAGCATTACCTTCACAACCACCTTCACTATACTACACACTTGATGAGCCATCTAATCATTCAGACTCTTCAAGACAATAAATACATGTTAATTAATTTCCAGTTAGTGTATGTCAAGTACATTTGAAAGGAACACATTTAAAAAATGATATAGTTTATTAACAGATTACTTTCATATGAGAATTGGGTTTCTGTTCCCATTAATGCAAGTAACACATACATCATTTCATTATTAACAATCATCATCTGAAAAACATTCACCATAACCCAATTGGTCACAACTATATGCATGTCTAGCTGCATAACCACCCAAAATCTCATTTACATTTGTACAACCTCTTGTGTATTATCATTCGTAGTCAACTTTACAATTATCTTCAATCAGTTTATACAAGTCCCATTAGCTGTACTTAACTTATGTATTATACAAACATTATGATAATAATTGTAGCAACAACACCATCAGATATTGGACTCATAATCTCAAAGGGAACCAAGTTTAGACATGTTGATAGTATGCAGCGTGTATATGATATAGTACTTCCAAATTCATTTGGTGTATACTCTGCTAAAGGCAATTGAATTGCACGACGTAAATTACAAAATCGTGGCACAGACAATTGCAATTTCACTTACATGACCATCGTGCAGTATCAGAATTCATTGTATTATCTGTTGCAGAGGCGCATACATTTCCACATCCACTTACATGGCCATTACTTCAAATTCCGAAATACCTTCACAACATTCTTTCATAATTTATTTCACATCAAACATCAAAACAGTTATATTTACCACATGATGTTTTTCGAAATTACTTCATAAACAGTTGATATGCCGTGATTCAATAATATAGCATTATTTAACATGAGATTTAAAAAACAACAACATAATTCTAAAAGGTAAGCGAATATTAGTTCGAACAAACACTACTATCTTCACATGTAACGGCCATGCACATTGTAATGAGAATTATTGGGAGAATGCATAACATCATCCATTTCATTTCAACCGCCATTGAACAGTGGTAGTACTTCATGATATGTATCGATCTCACCACATTATTATGATCTCAAAGTTCACTTAAGTTACATACTTTGGTTCGAAGTTGGTCACGCGTCAAGAAAAAAAAGTTAGTAAGAAAAGAGACAATTTGTCAACAGGAATAGAAATTTAAATACATAGATACATCCATATAATTCTAAATACAATTCTTAACTGGAATAGAACCATAAATACAATCCATATCGTTCGAAGTATAATTGCGACCTGTAACAGAAACATAAATACATACATAAAACCTTATCATTCCATATACAATATTTAACTGGATTATAAACATAAATACATACATACATACATACATTTCATTCTCACTTGTGCAATTAATGGTATAGATTACTTACAATTATACATTATGATATGGTGACGTCAAGCTTTTCAAGTTACATATTAATTTAGTTGTTCGTTTTCGACGTGTACTTTTATCTCTTTCAGATTCTATCTTGGTGTGTAAATATTCGCTTGTTCTTCTTCTCCAATCCCTTCTTTCTATGATAGAAAGTAAAACAGTTCACATGGAATCCCA
>JAULBU010038074.1:0-15062 GCA_032358235.1 Odonthalia washingtoniensis | reverse complement strand
GGACGACATTTCAATGCATGCCGAGGGTTGAAGACTAACACGTTAGTACCGAACAAGGATCTCCTTTAACGGGCAAGGAGATATTGCCCCTCTACTTTAGAAACAGACGTACAGAAGTATGTCACAAGGACTGTACCAGGAAAAGAATATTTCTTGAAAAATTCGACGTACTTACAATTCCAGATCGAGCTGTTCCTTTCTTTGTCATTTCTTTCCTTCCTCGAATCATTCCGTCTTCGGAATCCTCTCCTAACCCTCATACTCTGCACCATGGACTATTTTAGGCCCTTTGTCAATTATGTCGCATTACGTTGTGTTACGTTCCATGTTTCATGAAAAATTCTCAGCTATCTCACGAAATGTGTTGTTCCTCTAGTGCAAGAGTTCCTAGCAATGTTGTTTTCCCTATACCGGATCATGGTAAAGTAAAATTTTATTTCGTCCCCGTATGTCATGCAGATAGTTTTTGACTCTACATGACATAATCAAACTTGAAAATTGTAATTATTGCCGTTTTCATTTGAAAAAATTACCTTCAAAAATTTCTATCAAAATCCCAGTCTCCTTTCGTCCCCTTTCCATGTATTTACAATGTCCACCGTTTTATATTATTTTCATTACTTTTATGATGATTTAATTTACTATTGTACATTCCTCTTAACTAGATCATAATCTAATTTACAGCTCCCCATCCTTAAACGGTTAATTAACCCTTTTAGAACGGCGAGCAAACTCGGTTATTATCTTTATAAAATTCATTATTTCAGGAAGTATATTTGTTGGGAAAAACAGTATAGGATATTCAATCGTTATTGGCCCAATAGTAAACGAACTCGGAAAAGTTCTGATTACTTTATCCCCTAAATGGTTCATGAGCAAGATAAGTAATGGAGTCCCTTGATTGGATGGAGACAAATATCTAAAGCGATGAGCAAATGAATTGTCACAAAAACTCACTGAAAAAAGGCTACAGTGGAGGGGAAACTTGAGATTTTGATTTCCACATGCACGTTCCGATTATCTGATGAATTGTCAAATTACGCAATCAAATAATTGTAAAATTATGTGTAGTGCAAACAAAGTATAGAAGAAAAAGAAACGGTCAAACATCCTCTTGTTCCATTTTCAGGTGTTCAATTGTTTGAAAAACGAAGAGTCGGAACATCCCGTCAAACACGATTGTAACCGCTCCGAGCAAGGAGGAAAACGTCCATACAAACTTGAAAAGGTTTTTTGAAGCAACATACGTCAAAAATAAGCAGGTTTCCCAACCTATATGACAGGAAAAGTAGTACATAAACTACAACAGCTTGAATTTTGACATCACAAACATACTCGCTTCAATCAATAAATACTATCTCTCCAAAAGGATAGTCTCCACACATTCATATAACACTATCACACATTCAAATTTTGATTTTTTGTATTTATTGCCATTTCACTACTTTTCAGAATCAAAAATTGGGTTAACAACTATGTCAATCATTATGCATCTTACCCATTTCGCTGCTTTCAAGTACTTGTCATGATCAGATTTTTTTTATTATTTGTTTACATTTATGACGTTTTTCCGTTGAGTCGTTTTTTCTTTGCCTGGCTCATTAGCTGGTATACACCTCGCCGTCCTAAAAGGGTTAAATTAATGTGATCGTACTTGGCTTAACAGAGGGACCACAGTAGAAGGGGCAGAAATTTGGCCCATATCACACCTGTATTCTCTTTGTTATGGCACAGTGCTATTGGCTATGGGTGTAGGAGTGTCTTACCACCCTCGTATAGAGAGTAAAATTTACATGACTGGGGACCGGTTGTGGAGATTACCACAGTTCCTTACACTGTAAAGAAATTTAGTCATAAAAAAATGAATGAATCTTACATCTTTAATAGAAATAGTTGGTGCAAATTTTTGTGTTTTACGTAGTGCAAAAAATAATGATTTGGAGAAAACGCGCACGGCCGTCCACTGGGTCGTTCGACTGTATTTATTGTTAAAATAACGGAAAATAAAAATTTGTTAGATTATTTTGTGGGAACAGTCCCAATGGAAACCATTTTCATATCTAAATTAATGTGAAGCTCCACAACGACAACGTTGTAGATTTTTCAACACTCTACATTCTACCAAATAACACAAGCCCTAAACGTAGCATTAGTAAAACCGCGATGTAAGTCAAAAATTATTAATTATTATCACCTGTTCTTTTATTATTTTCGCAATGTCACTAACATCATGTACTATTATTTTTAATGCAATGTAATTATGTATAATAAACAGATGTTTGAAATTTCAAAAGACTGAAAGAATATTTGTGGTAATAGCAAAATGATTCACCTTAAAGAATATGGAGATGAAGGGCACAATAATAATGTTGTAGAAGAAAATAGCAATGATGGAGACCTGATTAATTGTAGCAAAAACACAACTGGAAAAATGTCTCCTCCAGGAATGAAAAGAGCAGCACATTTCAGTCGTATGCGCAGAATGTCTGCAGCGCAAAATTTTGTATACCGTAACATAAATATGTACTGTATACAAAAATCGGAACCGATTGACAAATGGAAAGAACGTGAATGTTTTCCTGTAATAGTGGAAGAGGATGTGAAAGAGAAATGGCGAAACATCCGGAACTGGTCTGTGGAAGAACAGTTCCGGTTTTGTTTCGAGGCAAAAAAATTAGCGAAAGATTTTCTTTGCGATGGGAAACGCAGCACTGGTGACTTCCAGAAGCTTTCCATATTTGCCGATATGGTGAATCTTGATCTGGATTTTACTATTTCGTAGATAAATTTATTACAAATTGTATTGAGAACGAAGGATTAGAAAAAATTTAAAAAAAATGTGTGAGAAAAAATAATGATAACGTTATCATAACATTCCCGTATGTTAAAGTCCGATTCGTTTTATCATCAGGTAGTTTGTCTGTAGCTTCATTGAATGGTTATTCTCGAAATCGTTGTATGACACACTTGCAACGAGGAGTAACATCTTAATCATGAAAATAGAAAAGGTTATGATGACATTCGAAAAAGGATGTACGTATCTTGGATGAAGCAAGAACTGTTATTGAAACGGATTTGAATTTTGGCGCATCATTTATTAACGATGTCGTCAACAGCGTTCCAACATTTCAATTACAAATAGAATATTCAATGAATGTATTCGTGGATGGTACCATAGTGACATTAATTAATTTCAACATGGAATGAAGTACGGTATGAATATAAAAATAAAGGTGGACAATTTTTTATTGTTCATGACGTGAATAAACTTCATATGTATTCATGTCATCTTCACCCAAGTAGTAATGTTTTCATGAAAGGAAAGTATACAGCAACTGCGTATATAAGTAGGTGAAATATTACAATATTGAAGAATAGTAAACACTGTTTATGTATTATAATACATTATTATATGTGATCATAAAATGTGATGCAACACCTATAGCAAAACATAATACTTATGGTGATACGCCACACCATAATCAACGCCATAATCAAGATATTCTATCTTGTAGATGTCTGTGATTATGTCTATGTAGATGACGATGAAGATGAAGATGATGAAGATGATGCTAAAGTTGAAGTTGAACATGATCTAAATGAAGTTGAAGATGAAATTGAAGTTGAAGTTGATGAAGAAGAAGAAGAAGATGATGATGATGATGATGATGACGATGATGACGATGATGTTGATGTTGTTGTTGATGTTGTTGTTGATGTTGATGTTGATGTTGATGTTGATGTTGATGTTGATGTTGATGTTGATGTTGATGTTGATGTTGATGTTGATGCTGATGTTGATGTTGATGCTGATGTTGATGTTGATGTTGATGTTGATGTTGATGTTGATGTTGATGTTGATGATGATGATGACGTTAATGTTGATATTGACTTTAAAGAGGATGATTATGATGATGATGATGTTGATGTTGATGTTGATGTTGATGTTGATGTTGATGATGTTGATTTTGATGTTGAAGATGATTTTGATGTTGAAGATGATGATGAAAATGAAGTTTTCTTTGATGTTGATGTTGATGATGATGATGATGATGACTTTTATTTTGATTTTGAAGTTAAATCTGATGCAGTTGCTGAAGAAGATGATGATGAAGATACAGATGATGATGATGATTTAAATGAAAGTGGCAAATCTCAAAAACGGTGAAGGATTTTTAGTATAGATGAGCGGAACGGGAATGTACACTATCTCGGTGTGAAAAGTACTGTGCGGTAAATGCGAACCTTCAAGTACGAATATAATTGTGCGAATTGTTTGTTTGATTTCATTTCCAACACTCTCTGTTGTGGCATGTGAAAAACATACCAAATCATGTTTATCGGTACACAACAAAGGTAAACCAAGCCATTGTAAAGGATATGCTGGATGTATTTTACACATTTCAGTGAGTGCATTAGCAAGTAATGGAATAACTGTATTTGATAAATGATGTTTAGCATCTGCACCTTGGAATTGTGTGGTTTCAGTATACTGTACAAAAAAATTAAACATCACGACCTGCTGGATTCACTACAATCTGGACCATGAGTAGCATTACGAGTATTGTCAGTACCGGATCTAGCACGAAACATGCAAGGTGCTTCTTGTTACAGTTGTCAACTGTAGTCGGGCCGAAAACAGAATGCAAAGCGGAAAAGGTATCATATTAGCGTACAACCAGAGCGACCATGGAACTAGATCGCAAGAATGAAATTGAATCATTGTAAAAGAATCTACGTTGAAGTTACGCGTAAAATTTGGCGGCTTATTTTTACGTCAGCGTCAGAGATTGACGTCGAGCAATCGTAAAACCGTTGTATACAATAATTGTCTAGATGGTGTTTGCGTACAGATACGCCTCATGTTCGATCATGGCCAGTGTGAAATATACAATTATATTGATAATGTAGCGAAATCAGATAATGTAACATCTGTTGAAGAATATGGCAGTAATCGCATGTAATGTCATAAAATTTCATGCAAGACGTATTTGATGGCAAAGGTGACCGTAATGTACATGTAGATGTAGGTGATGATATCTATTTAAGTGTTGATGGGTATTTAGATGTGTATATGGATGTTGGTGTTGATGACGATGTTGATGATGATGTTGATAATGGTGTTTACGTTGATGATGATGATGATGATGATGTTGTTGATGTTGATGTTAATGTTAATGTTGATGTTGATGTTAATATTGATTATGATGTTGATATTGATATTAATGTTAAAGTTGATGTTGATGTTGAAGCTGATGATGATTTTGATGATGCTGATGATGCTGATGCTGATAAATGTGGTGCATCTCAAAAAAGGTGATCGTATTTAGTTTATGAGATGTGTACGGGAATGTACACTTTCTCGGTGAGCAAAGTAGCCCTTGGAGAATAACATTAAAAAGTTTTCTCATGCTCCGGTGTACAAGCTTTACACGACACATGTTCTCATAGTAGCAAATAAGTAATATACTATTTTTGTAAAAACAAATGGACCAAGAAAATACTTACATGTGTTACACTATTGCAGTATATGTGAACTGAAAATAGGCGAAAAATATATCACCTTTCTGTCATCATGGTGTGATCCGGACATGACATCAAGTTCGAACTAAGAAAAAAAACTCCAGCAACAACAACCACTTCAACACTCTCAGCCACTTTATCAGTATTTAGTGAAAAACCGCCACCACTTGTTTGTTAACATGACTGTTATTACCGTCAATATCATCATCATCAATACAAATCATAATAACAGTACGTTTATCATTGACAATAAATGAAATTATGTCCATTTATAACCACCTGTTGAAATAATAGTTATAACAATGGCCAAAGCTGGAACATCTACATAATTCAATTGGATATAACCTGGAATTATTGGATACGCAAAATGGGAAAATGAATAATATCAATCTTACATTCATGAGATAACTTCTACAGTTATACATGTTATCGTTCATAATTAAAAACATTACCTCTGAAATAACATAACTAATTACTATCCGAAAATAAAAAAATGTAAAATTTAAAAAACGATATACAAAAAAGTGTTTATGATAGATTAATATTATCATTTACATCTAAATTTACTTGTGAACAAGAAAGAGGCTGTACATATTATCACGGTTTTTCATACATTGTACCACATGTATAGGAAAAAGCAAGAAAGGAATGTACTCTTCTAAGTAAGAATATAACGAAATTTGGAAGAGCTTATGTTTTAGTTAGAAAGAAATTGAAAACAGAGTAGGATTGTGCTAATAATAAAACCAGATGCATTTCATTCATATAACAAACCGAAACAATTTAATTGTCATGGTAAAGAAAATAATATGATTATTGATGTGTGTGATTTGTCAGATGACAGAGTTGTGAAACGTATTGTTAACAGGTTACCTTACTGAGATAGTGTTAAAAACATTCCAATACAAAGACGTGCTGCAAGTAATGACCAACATTACTTACCTTAACATGCTGCTAATTTGTTATATTCAATCGCTATGGAATCTGCTCATGGTATGTGAAAATTTTTAAAGGGTCCTGAACCGTTAACATATCTGCTTCAAATGTTGTTTGTTTGTTATAGATCCACACTATCAAAACAAAATTAATTTTTACATTCGTCATCCAGTACAAGTTGCGAGAATTAAGAAGCGGACTGCAGGCCATCCTCCTACACCACCTCCGCCAGCACATTCAACAATATCATAAGGTCCTTAACCTGCACCACCGTCATCACCAGCGCCATTATCAATATACCAACAACGACATCAATAAAATACACAGATGGAGGCACCATAAACAAAAGAGACTTCTGATCGCATAGTTCTCGAATACCTTCGAGGTTTTGGTTTCAAATCCGCAGATGCAATCTTCCTCAGACATTCATCAACAACTCCTCCTACAACGACTCCCCTACACAACCGTGGCACATTCCCTTCATCAAGCTTAACTGTTTTCAATGCATATGTGGATGATTCCGTATGTCAAGTATTGTTAATCTATTAGCAACATCATCGGTCTTTATCAGGCCCTGTTCATCTTGATCAAAACCATATAAGTTTCAGAAGTTTACATACTTATTCATAACGATAATTCAAATCTGTTGAATAGTTATCACTGTCACATGTATATTTGGATTGATAAGTTGATGGTTTTCTTTCATATGGACTAAGCTGCAACGGAACCCGCGCCTATAATTTTGTAAGTGAAAAATGCTTGTTGATTCTTTTACCATGTCATATGTTTAGACATATGAGGCATAAACATACGCCAAAAGAAAAAATAAATGTATTTGTAAAAAAATTCAAAACATATGGAAAAAGATACGGGGCCCGCACCTTTAAATTATTAAGTTAATATTGCTTGTTCTAAGATGTGCCGTTACTGTTTTGTACACTGACAACAAATCATATGTATAATGCGATTCATTGCACTGGAATGCAAGCAACCAACAATAGTAAATAACATATACATAACAATAACAATATAATTATATTCTTTGATAAGATACATCATAATCAATTTTAAATATCAAAAATTATGCTGAAAAAATGTCAGCTTATACTATTGTTGGTACATTCAGCAATACCATTTCCTCGGAAAATACATAAAATTTGTTCGATTGCCGTCATGATGTCCCTCCCTTCATACCTCTTTTTATATTGGAATACTTATTTTTAACCTGTGTTTCTTCGGGGAAATCATCAGGTAGGTCAGAAGGATCCAAAGAAAGATAGGCAATTAATCTTGTTCTACTATTTGTTCGTTTCAAATTTGGCTCACCGACTATAAGTGAAAATAAAGCATCCTGATACCGCTAGTTCAAAATTTTTCTATTCATCTTCCCGATTCCCTCCTCTTCACCAAAACACAACTCTTCTCCTTCTTTAAGTAACGGTTTACGAACATCAGTATTAGTACCAGTGACTGAGTTGTTCAAGATACAATTTAGTCTTGTTTGTCATTTTTCCTATTGAAACAGACATAACACGACACGACTTTATACAGTTTTCTTGTTCTGTTTGTGTATCGCGTTGTGTTTTCTTCTTCTCCGCTTGGTTCATTTGTGAGATAAGCGCATTAATCTGGTATTCAGAAGGTAAATCATACCTACTTGGATGAAGAGCGGTTAATGCGTTACACATCATTTCGGCAGACATTCTCTTACCTGGATCAGCATCCCCGTTATCATACCATTTTTTTATTGTTTGCTTGAACAATTTCACCGTTTTTCGTCCTAAACTCTGACCATAAGCCGGTATTTTCTCCCATCCCTTCAACATATAAAATGAACCCCGTTCCATGTAAATATATACATCCTCGAGTAATGGATTATTTTCCATTTTTTTATAAACTACAATATCTCCTTCATCATTGACAGCATCACGTGCTATCTCAAGCCCTATGCTCAATGTTTTTATCGCTGTAATGGTTACTACATTTCTCCATGTATTCTTCCATCGGTTCGTTTCGCCTGTACTGTTTCAGACATTTAGTACAATTGTAGAGTGTCACAACTTTCTGTCCATTTCCACGTTCTGTATTCACAGATTTCTTTGCAGCTACTGATCCTTTATCATTATTATGATCTGCACTATTTTCATCGATTTCCACGCAGTCCACTTCATATTCAGCCGCTACATCTGCAAATTCAGTAGCTTCAGTTATAGTAATCTTCTGATCTATGTCACTAATTCCGCTTTTCTACAATAATTTTAACTCCAGTTTCCTGTCCAGTCCACAACGGACTTTGCGAAGAACCGTACTGAGGACTCCCTACATCTGTATAATTACCATTCTCGGTCTCAGTACCATTCAATTTTATCTCTATCTCTTCCATTTCATTACAAGACCCATTATCAACTCCACTGACACTACTTGTACATGTTGTTGTATGCATTACTTCTTTCGACCATATATATCCAAACATGAATTTTATATGTTTTCCACTGGAATATTGGAAAGTTTTCCCTCCAACTGTTTTCCTCCAAACCATTCATACTGATACTCTCCGTTTGATTTAGTTGAGGCTATTGACAGATTCGTAAAGGCAGTTTTCCATTTCTCCATTGTATTATGTCTTCGGTGAATTGAAACGAAATCAGTTGCTTTGCTTTTCACACCATTGTCATATGATAATGCCTCCACCACATCTTTCGGTGTAATAACATCTTTTTTGGTTTCTTGTACGAAACGAACTATCTGACATTTCGCAATTACAAAATGTGGGTCAACAATATTCTTTGAGTTTTGAGCCTCAGGGTGGATAAATCCACATAGATATATTCCTTCATTCAAACATATTTGAGGTAAAATTACAGGCATCAAATCATTCTGATAATTTCTGGCTTTATCTGATGTGAACCATATCTTTTTTCACTATGGAAGCTGAGTCCGGACGCGATATACTATAGATTCCACAATACCAATTGTGGAAACTAGATCTTGTGTACTGTCATTTTCCACAGTGGTGTCTATAAAGAATATGGTAAATTTTTCCTTACCATTACTAAGCAGATTGCTTGTATTGTTTTTTGATACATTCTGTTTTTCATATTCCTCCATCTTTCCATAGAATACAGCACAGCCATGCCAAGATATTTCCTTCTTACTTTCAAATTGTGCAGTAGTTTCTCTATAACGAAGCGGCTCCAATTTCATTTTGTAGTCTATATAAACTACAGCCGCAGTTCCTGTTTCTGCTTCCTTCATTTCTTGCATAACACTTTCTATTCGACATTCTCGGACACGTGCACGTAGTTTATGCCCCATCAATAATTTTATTTTTTGTTTTGCCTCGTCCAGAGCTTCTATAATGTTCTCATTCAATTTTTCTACACTCTGTAACATGTTTTTTATATCCTCAAACGGTGCCATACACTGCTCTCATTTTGCATCACGTTTTTCCATTCCTTCACCGTCTAAAATCCCAAATTGTATATCGTGACATCCATTCTTATCTTCCCCATCAAATGTCAAATGTGTTGCGTAACTGTATTTTATAAATTCAGTTACTCCATGCAACTGAGAAAGTATCGTTTCTTTCTTCTCTGATTTTTTCATCTCCCCCTTCACTATACTTCGAACCATTTCCATATGTTCATAAAGGAGTGTGGGCATAATGTAGTCTATACACGCTCTTTCCCTGACTTCTCCTTTTGTTAATGATGACTACATATACATGAACAACGTTCTGCCAATCTTTTTGACATGCGTTGGGATTTGATTGTCCTCATTATATTTCCTCCACAAAGAAACACTTTTCATTTTCCTAATGATTGCAGGGATTTGTATGTACTGTCCGTTACATTGTATCCTCCTTGTTCTCCACAACGTATGTTGCGTATTATCTCCGCGTAAAATAAATCTTACTGCTCCTTTGATAACATCTTCAGTGAAATTCTTTCGAGCATATTTGAAAATCTGTACTTTTCCAACTGTCCCGATATTTATCCAATCTTCCCGTGCCTTTTTACAAATACTACCATAACATCCACTTTACATTTGATTTTTTCGCATCCTTCTTTCCACAACTGTACCTTCCAGATTGATAGCACAATCCGATTCAGTTTCATCACCATCTTCCCCATCCTCAGTACTTCCACCATTCCTAACATCTAACATAACGGAGTTTCTTCTTTTCCCTTTATTCTCATTGTCTATTATTTCTGAATTATTACTCTTATTTCCTTCAGTATTATCATTCATATCCTAATCACTTTCTAGCTCATCGAAAAATTCGTTTTCCGTCAACATCTCGTTGCTTCCTGGAATTTCACCAACCTCAGATATTAACCTATATACTTCCTTATCGAGAAGATGCGAAAACAGGAAGGCACGTAGTACTCTTTTTCCCACAAAACCTCTCGTACATTTCCGCATGCTCCTAACTAACTCAGAGCATATTTCAGTATCCGCTGTATTTTTTTTACATATTAGTTAGATAATCCATCACCATTGTTTGGTAAAATATAATGTGCACCATTTTTAATACACCTATTCATCGCTTTGACAAGGTTTTCGCGGTGAAGTCGAGGAATTTTTCACACAGCGGTCTTTTTCATACTCCCAAATGTTAAATTCCTAAATCTATACGGCGTTGCATTTGCACTTTTCATCAAGCTTCGTGTTACCCTACTAAAGGAGCCAAATCCAACCCTGGAATCATCACCAATAATACCGATTTCGTTGTCACCAGTTGAAAGGATATCATCCATTTCAACAATTTCGTTTTCGTCGTCCATCACGTTGTTGCGATTTCGTTTTACCGTTACAAGTTATTATTATTTTGACAATGGTTGGAAGGCCGCAGAAAACCGTTTTCAATACAAACATTAAAATCCGTCGGTTTTCATACAAACATCTGTCAATTATATTATAATCGAAAAATTTTGAATCCTTACATGCTGTCCGCAGATGCAGAATTATACAATATGTTTTTGTTACCCAATATGTAGCTCTTACCATTTGTTTTGCGGGCCTCACTTTCAAATATTTGATTCTCTACGTGGCTTTTTTTTCACACTTTCTGTCTATATACACCCTATATTTTCACCAGCCGTTACGAACTATGTAACTGAATCACGTTGCCGAATACACAATCCAACCAATTTCCATCTATTGTATAATTTTTTCCTACAACCGTTCTTTGCCCAATGTTCCAATGTCGTTATTCTTTTTTTATATTTACAATGCCATCTTGGTTGCAAACACACACAATTTCTTAGGATACCGCTCCAGGTAGTTTCCACTTTCCATTTTTACGTTCTTTCAGTTCTCTCTTTGTCTTCTTTGTTGAGTGGTATGTAACCATACCAACATGGAGCAGTAAATCAGATTTGCGGTCACTGCTTTATCGGCAGCGTTCTGGTTTTTTTACTTCCGTTACGGAATTATAGTAACGTTTCATTAACTATAATTTTCTATAAATCCACAACAACTATGACTGTTTACATCCTTTGCATACAATGTACGTTTGGTAATAGACATTATTTTCCACGTGTGGATTATTGTCTATTGCCAATAATTTTACTATACGAAACATACAGTAATACAGTAGTGAAGTTGATTGATTTATAGTTTTTTTGGTTTCAAGTTTTTCATAAATGTGCTGTTTTATCATCAACTTTTTCAGGATTTTTCAATACCTTTTGTACCGTTTTCACCCGTGACACCGGATGACCCGTCCTCTCAACTTTTATTACAAACTCTCTATTTGCATTTATTTTTCAACATCCGCCGGCGGATGTACAAACAATTTGCACTTCCGCACAGTGGCTGAATTCTTCTTCTTACCATTACCGTCACCCCTAGAACATGGCAGATAGGGCTCTCTCCATTGATCTCACTGGGAATCCCGGTTCCAGATATGAAGAACCCGCACCCGTGCAAGTTCCAACAACTCCAACTAGAGCGCCGGTTGCACACCCCCAACGACATGGTATTGACACAACAGCTCACACTGCAATCCCCCATCCACAGCAACAATACGATGTGACATCAACTCAGACTTCGCGTAATTAAATTATTTTAATACTTAAAAGTAAATTTTTCAGGCGTGAATAATTTCTATGTGCATGTCAAATAATTGACATGTAATTTTCTCTGTAAGATAACGACTTCTAAATTTTGTGTCGAAATTTGATTTAATCAACTCTTTCCAAAAGCCTATTTGTTCTGGGATATACCATAGAATACAGTGTATTCACTTTATCTTAAAGTAAAGTTATTTGAGATTTCCAAAACCCACCAATGAGCCCTATTATTGATGTAAGTGGCTCTACGAATGCAGGGTCATCGTCAGTTTGGAGAACGACAGAGCGGATGGTGTTGAGAAATAGTCAAGTCCTCTTGGCAACTCTTCAGTGGATCGTGCAGAGGAAATAATTGGAAGGTGGACTATGGTGAGGGAGGGGACCGGTTCAGACGAAGCATCTCTCAATTTTATCTCTTTTGAAAAGATAGCGTGTTAGTGGATTGGAAAAAAAACTGTACTTTTCATTTTGGGGAAGTGAACGAAGAAAAGGTGGTTAGCGAGGATGGAACTCGGATGGCTAGATTTTTTATGAAAAGCAGGACGATCACCGTTCTAATTGGAAGTATGATAAGAAAGAATCCTCGTTTCGTGAGTAGTTTTCAGAAACAAGGGAATTTATATGGGTGATGCAAAGTTGTTTTAAATGAAAGAAATTTTCGTGAAGATCCAATTTCCGAGGAAGGGAAGAAGGAATCCTTGTGAAATTTTAATGGTGGAAAAAATGCTTCTAAGATAAGTGGGAATTTGAATGAGCAGACCGATTATGGAGCTGTAAATGATGGATGGAATGTCTTTAGGAGTGTGGATATAGAAATAAGTTGTGAAAATAGTCATGCTTATGATGATGGTGATGGAGGGGAGTATGTTCAGGGTGGTAGAGTAGTAGTCAATGGCCGTGATATATCCAATATGACGAGGGGAAGAATTGAAATTACAGTGGCTGCTACTAGGGTGAGATGGATGATTCAGAGAAGATAAAGGCGAAAAGAAGGTGAATGGGATCGGTTTGTTGAAGTAATAAAATCTGTAGGAGAAGTTTCAAGTCTAGTGTGTGAAAATCGTGTTGATACACCGTTTCTACGAGCTACAAACATGTTGACGAAAGGGAGAAGGGTATTGTGTATATTGACTGTTCGAGTGCAATAAACGAAATGTTCATATATTGGAAATGGCGGGGAACGGAGGATTATGCCGAAGGCATTGTTTAAAATTTTGTGGCAGAGTAAAGAAAGTCCTGTGAAAGCAATATGCGTTACATTTAGAAAGGAAAATGTTGGATCGGAATGTGAAGAAAACTTATGTGTGCAACGTACATGTAGTGCAGAATTATAGATGGAGGAAGTGTTATCAAATTGTGAGCATGTTGAGTTTTGTATGACAGATAATGATTTGATTGGAATAGTATCTGAGATTGTGAAAGGGGGTAACGGAATCAAGGACCAGAGATTTCTCTGGTCAATGGATAGATTTTGGTAAGGAGATTGGTGAAAATGGACGTCAAATTGAGAAGAAGTTCATACCATTTGAGTCAAATCGTTACAGAAGAATTACAACAAGGAGTGTTGTTAATAGATGGAATATTTGGAGTATTATCTACGTAAGGGTAATGATGTCCTGAAGTGAAAGACTATGAAACGGTGAAAAGAATAGAACAGATGACGTTGTATACTGCCGCTCACGGGGAACAGTATTCTGGATGTATTAAATGGGGATGAAAACTTTGCTTCAAGAATAATCTGTATATCGGCAAATCCCATGGTATATATCCTACACGTAAGTTCTACGTTTATACTGTTGAGTTGTTGTACTGCTGGATGATGATGCCATGTTATAGAGGACAGTAATTCAGGAATTCCTATAATGTCACCCGAATTGTACATTCCCCGACAAGTTTTCAGAAAAGATTTTCAACTGGGCGCGTGATCAGAGTGATGGTTCATCCCAAGGAAATCGCTGTTGTTCCAATGAAGCGATGAGATACTTCCTACTTAGTGCCGACTGCGAAATCGAAAAGGCAACAACATTACTATTCTGGTGTAGAAAATGTGAAGTCCGCTTGGGCTCTACACCGAATAGTGTAATTAAAGTTAGTAACATTAAATATGACAACCACAATTTTGGAGAAAATATTGAAAATAATGTTAGTAACATTATTTAAAGTTAACATTAGTTTAAATAAATTTTATAGAAAAACCCACTTCGCGAAAAAAATAATGTTAGTAACATTAAATAAAATATTTCTCAAATTGTCATCAAATATTACAGTTCACTGTACCTTAGTGGTTAAATTACAGTCAGTTTCAATTAACTGACAAATTGATAACACCGGGATTGGAATTGCGGTTCGTGACTTCATGTTTAATTTTTGTCTAGGTCATCCCCATCAAAGCATGCGCAATGGTTCGATATTATGTTTTGCAAATGAAGGAACAGCTGACGCACCTCGCAAAGTTCGTTTGCCTGTTTCGCAAATCCACATCCAATCGTGGCCTTTCTAGCATAGGTCATTCCTTCGGCATCACGC
>JAULBU010038063.1:0-15063 GCA_032358235.1 Odonthalia washingtoniensis | reverse complement strand
TCGCTAATGGTTAATTCTATTAATGTACACGTGTTGTATAATGTATCACTCACTATTATTCCTACTGTACTGCCAATATTTCCAAGGGTATCAATCATTATCTACTCCTACTGTACTGCCAACATTTCTAAGTGTATCAATCATTATATACTGTAATTATTTTTCCATACTTGTCCTTTGCCACCGGTGACTGAATTATACTGTATTATATTATTTTCAGCATCTGGTAGAATACACATGTTAAATGACACGAAAATTGTAGCTCGAGCAAAACTTTTCTCGACACTCTAACCACTCTGGGCTTGTTCGTCACCTAACTGGATCATCCCAACATACTTTCATTTCCAGAAGAGTGTCATTTTCGTTCTGCGTTCCAGGTTTCCATATCCAGCCAGTCATCTTATCGAGCAATTTTCGTGCTTCTTTATGATTTACAAGTACATCATAATCAAAGTAATCATCAAAAAATGTATCTTTACCTTCATTAATATCCACTTCATAATCCTCAATTTTAATTTTGTCAATTTTGTCAAATGCACCTTCTTGTTTATCATCAAATTCATAAATCTTCTTCACCACAATATCATTATTATCCCAATCATCGTCTTCTTTGTGTTCTTCTACATCCATGATTTCATCTTTATATACTTCACAGAAAACATCACTGAATCAAAACACAGTTAATTCGTCGTTCCTTTCATGGTGGTTAACAATAAATTACTCCAATACATCATTCATCACCATTCTATCCTTGTTCTCATTATTATTTATATGATCATCAACTTCCAACTAATTTCGATTATTTTTCAGGAATGGTGGAGCCGAGCTTCCATGTCATTCAAGCCAAATATTTGGGTTTGTAACATGCTTCCTCTTTATCAGTATCATCTATCATTCCATTTGGTTGATAAAAGCGAACCCCAACTTTGCACATCGCAGGGAATGTCACCGCACCCCCATTTCGTTCAAGTACGATCTCGTTTTTACCTTTTTCAAGTTTACCGTATCTTAGGTCTTGTTTAACAATTAATGTGTCCAATATATCTTATATCATTACCTTACCATCGATCTAATTATTATTTAATTCATTCTGAACAATTATTCTACATTCATTCAGCATTTTCAGTCTTTTCATCGTCATCTGTAAACATTTCACCGTCATCTGGACTGTTTTCATCTGCATTGAATTTATAAATCTCATCTCTATAATCATATTCGTCATCAATGTCCGGGTCATTATTTTGTTCGCCATTAATTTTGGAATTATCAATATTTGGTTCCTGCTTCATCAGTCCATCCGATAGAGACGAGTCTTCATCAAAATTATTGTCAAGAAATTCATGTTCGTTACCAATAAATTATGAAATTTCCAGATCATTTCTTTGTTCGTCAACGTAACATTCGTAAGACTTATTTTCTTCGGCTTCGTATTGATCATTTTTACACTCTTCCACATATTCATCTACATAAATGCCAGCAGATTAATCCAAATCATCATTTATACAAATATTTTCATCATTTGCATTACACTCATCAAATTCATTATCGTTTAAATCATAATCAGTGTCTTCAATATCCCACTCATCAATTATACCACGATTCTTAAATTCATGTTCATTGTGGCCAACTTCATCAAATTCGGATTCATCGATTGTACCCTTTTGTCTCCAATGACTTGTTTTCATTGGTACCCATTCATATATTTCACGATCAGCTTCAATCGTATCATCTTCATTAAATTCTTCTTGATGATAGTAAACACTATCAAATTCATCCTGGGTATTGATTTCATCTTCAATGAATTCATCTTCAATAATTTTCTCATTATTATCCAAATCATCAATTACGCATTCATCCTCCAAATCATCAATTATATAATCTGCTTCATCAACCTCCAAATCATTCATTACACAATCTGCACCATTAATCATATTTTTAACTTTATCTTTATTATCACCCGTATAACTTTCCCCATCATAAAATGTTTGGAATTGGCCACTAATACTAATTTTATTATTGGAAATAAAAATTAGTTCATAGTAATGAATATATGCCTGTTCAATCTTATCTGACTCATTTTTCTCAAAGAAGTATTCTTCAATACTTTCATTCATGCCAACGTTGTCGTCTTATTCATCGTCAAAATAGAATTTAGATTCTCAATCTTTCCAATTTCTTTTTCACAATCATCTTCAGATGTTATCATTTCATCTGAAGTATTTATTTCAATACCGATATATGCATTTTGGTTTTCTTAGTGTCTCTGTTGCGGTTTTTTCTGCCACTCTGGCAGAAATTCTTGCATCAATAAGCTCTTCTCTTCCTAATACTGATATTAGGGTATTACGCCTATTGTTTCCTTCGACTCTTTTGACATGGATATTCCTACTGATAAGGAAATATTTTCAGATCGACGTCATTTCATGGGCCCATATATTGATAGATTCTGGCCTAAAATCTGTACAAAAATCCCATGATAACCACTCTCCTGTCATTGCTGTCTCGTCATAGGCATCTAGCATTTCCTTCGTATGGGTATCTACTTCAATATATTTTTCTATCTGCGATTATGATACTCCATAATGTGGTCGGATTAGATCATCTGTTTCTTCTGCAAAATTTTCTTTACTAAATTTCAGCTTAGTTTCTGCGGTTAATATCAGGAAAACTGGTAGATTTATTTCAAATACTGAGGGCGTTTGGTCTGGAAGATCCAGCGTATCGAGCTCGTACTCTCTTGTTTATTCCTGCTTTTAGAGTAACTTAGTTTTTACGATTCTCGGGACGTTATATTTCTATCTACTAATGGCCAATAGTATTAACCGTTAAGTCGCTCGATGCAGTGTTCAACCGATTGTTCTCCTTCCTGAATTTCGTCCTTCCTGTTTTCCTTTATCCCTTTAGTATCCTCCGCCTAGATCAAACATGTCACCCCGGGTTGGCGTTTTAGCAATTTTATTTAGTTCGTTCCTTCGGTTCATAAAAGGTTAAAGAATACACGTGTGAGTGATAATGGTGCTTGTGAACTTGCTTTGACCTTTCTCCATCACGTATCTTTCCCTTTGTGATTGCAGAGATAGTAAATACGTGGTGCTAACTTGCAGTAGTCAACACCAATCCTGGATTCGCGATTGGATATAGTACGCTGCGAAGAGCCTTATCTGTATACGACTTGTATAACGCCGTAGGATTTCTCCTAGAGGTAACTTATTGGACGTCGTTTTTGGATCCGAGCCCCTATTTGGCAAAGGCAGGTTGTCGGTTGAATGACGGTTGTTTTGGGATTTGTTTGTTCTTTATTTAATCCGTGTCCTTATTTCTTTTTACCTTCCTCCCCAACAGGATTCGGTATTTATAGTGTCATCAGTTTCCATCTCATTTTGTCACAACTCGTGTTAAAAATTCCACTATTAGCATTCGCTAATGGTTAATTCTATTAATGTACACGTGTTGTATAATGTATCACTCACTATTATTCCTACTGTACTGCCAATCTTTCCAAGGGTATCAATCATTATTTACTCCTTCTGTACTCTCCACCTTTCGAAGGGTATCAATGATTATCTACTGCAATGATATGATTTTCCACACGTGTCTTTTGCCACTGGTGGCTGAACTATACTGTATCATATTGATTTCATCATCCGGTAGAATGCACCCGTTAGGTGACACGAAAATTGTAGCTCGAGCAAAGGTTGGCTCAACAAATGTTCAAAAGATTGGTCAGATCTGGAAACAAGTGCTTCTGCGATAAGAGGAATTTCTTGTTTGTCATGCGCAGTGTGAGATGTGGGGTACATAAGGAGCTGCAGGATTTGAGTTTCAATTTGGAGAAAGATGGTCGTGAGATGCCTCTCTGTAAGATAGAGGAATAACGTTGTAGTCCTTGGATGTTGAAAGATAGCACAAATATGTTGTTTTTATTTGTATATTTTATAATTAAGTTGAAAAGTTTTAAAATGAAGATACAATTGTGAAAATGGATAAATTTTTGCTTTACGTTGTTCATGATACAGGATATGACGACTGTACTATATTGTTTCTTGAAGAAGATTCAGATCTAATATGAATATATAGGTATGAAAAGTATGAGTATTATGGTTTATACGAGCGAGAAAAATTTAAAAAGTGCCGAGATAATAATTCTTGTTCAATATACGCCTTTGTTATGTATATACATATTTCATATCGAGAAGTAAGCCTATTGAATTATATTATTATCACAGGGAAATGTGATGTTCGAGCATGAAAATGAAAGACATTATCAAATATGATTTCATGGTAGGAAGAAATGTAGAAGAACGACACAGCAATACTTTAGTACAGAAGTGATGGAAATAGAAATAGAAATTATAATTTATGTAGTTAAGTCGGCTGTATGCAACACATACGTCACGCGTATCATTTAAAACCAGTGTAGAACATGAAGTGGCAGAAAAGCACATTTTACTTACAGTGTAAAAATACTTACTGAAATGTTGTTGGTTTTCCCCGTCGGAATCATGTTCACCTATACAAAAAGAACTCTCACAACAACGGCATAAACCTGTTTCAACAACACCGATAATCACAATCACAACAATTATCATCATTTCAATCCGAACCTCAACTATCTCATCTGATACAACTTCCACATCATGCCAATCACTTCTGATACAATAAACTAAAATAACGGGTTTTACGAAAGAAGAATTCATGTAGTCATTGTCCATTACGATATAAACAGTATCCATTTTACTATAATCAATTTCAAAAAGTTTATGATATTAATGGCTATAACCTTCAATTGATAACTAACTTATCGCCACCACATATTATTTGTTTAGTTGCTTGCCTTTCAAGATTAGTACTCGAATCTAAAACATTAATTAAAACCAGGATATCATCAATACACAGTGCACTTAATGAAATATCATAAATAATAACATATACTAAATCAAATATAAATTTTCTATAATAGTAGAATATTAATAGATATCATTGAATGGCAAGATATTGATCAGTCATATAATTTATTATGTTCATTTCATCAGTACGAAGAGAATTATCAGGGAGATTATGATAAATCTCGATTTTAAATTCGATTTTACTTGAAGTACACGCTGATACAGGGGGTGAAGAAGCGTTTATATTCGCATTTGAATTTCTGAATTAATCGGAATATATACAAAATTATCAATAATATCAATATATATATATATATATATATATTACTTGAAATACCAGCTGGGACTGGATTTGATGAAGCATTTGTATTCACATCTCAATTAACCGAAATGCATAAAAACTTATCAAGCATATCAAACTACAAAATAGCGTTAATATCGAAAGCAGAAACATCATTACAATGAATGCGTGAAGCTATGAAAATGTGTTGGGAAATGGTGGTTCTGGAAGTGGAGAATTACCTCGATCAATTGCAAAATAATAAAGTATACTGACGAAATTATTGGATTTATTGCTAATCTGTCCATTTTAATTATTCCATTCAAATATTTGAACTCCATCACATAGAATACATACCCAAGATTTGGAAGGAGTGTGAGGTCCCTCATCGAAGCCTGTGAAACATGAATCCAGAAGTTTGATGTCTGAAGTTCCATAGTATCGTACAATCATCTGGGCAACAATGAAGGAACATATTTGGCTGCTCCGCAACAATTCCTTTCTAAAGAAAATTCGAAATCAAGTGCCGTAGTGGATGCAGTTTCTTCGAATGGAATTCTTTATCATCAACAAGTTAATTCACCATGAGAACAGTAATCCTGACGATAGTGGAATGAGTGTTGAAAAGAGAACAGACGAACATGAATATGTTAGTGGAAATCCATATCATACCGTGGATATGAAGTGTGTACTGTCTGTTTTAGATTTGAAGCATACTTTAGATAAG
This sequence comes from Odonthalia washingtoniensis, assembly GCA_032358235.1. NCBI lineage: Eukaryota > Rhodophyta > Florideophyceae > Ceramiales > Rhodomelaceae > Odonthalia > Odonthalia washingtoniensis. The sequence continues at coordinate 9,170 of JAULBU010038063.1, read as the reverse complement.
TATGAATTGGACATTTTCATGCATGTAGTACATATAGTACTCATCATCATCATCCACCATCCCTTCTACCACCACCACCACCCTCAATAAACAAAAAAACTATACGTTTTACTGAATCAACTATGACATGATCATCATCAACATCACCATCATTTTATTTTCCTACACGTGAAGATCCTTCACAATCTCGATCTGCAAATAGTAAAATACTCAAAAAGTGTCTGGTTGTATGGCGATTGATGTAGCGCTGCAAAATAGATATAACCTGATTTTATGACTGCGATTCAGGATCGACAATTGCAAAAATTATGAAAGCAATAACGATGACAGCGAAAATGATCTTTACCATAATGATAATATAAACGCGGCGGAGTAAGAAGAAAACGTGGATGGGGGAAATCCGAATGACGTGGTTCTGAGACTGGCAAATGGCAGAGTTCAAGATTATCCACAGATTACTCATACACCTTCTCCAGAAATTTCGCCTTATTTCTACATGTATACGAAATGACGGAATTGACCCCTTCCTGGGTTTTTGTTCAACTACCGTAACTCAACGCACAAACCAAAGATGTAGGTGACCAACTTATAACATTACCTATTGTGGGTCACAGGAACTTGTGCAAAATTATATTGTAATAAAAAAAATCGTTCTTTTTAAAAATTTACGTCGTATTATGTTTGTTCATTTTAAATTTTTTTCTGCTCTTCTTTTCTTGTTGCAAATCTTCTTGGTTATTCACAGCTCGTCTGGGAATTCGGTAGGCCAGTTCGCTACATCCAATCCACAATTACAAATCAACCATTTTTGTAACGTTGCTGGATTTTTGTCTTCCGTTACATGTACATGATCTATCAGCGCAGCGGTATAGGCACAGGGGGAGGGTGTACCCCTTCTTTCTGCCGATTTCAGTAACACCATTCCAAACATTATCATTCCTATCACTCCGTGCGCTACAGTTTTGGCGCGATTCGACATCCATCGCATATCCCAGTGTACCGATTGTTGTAACACTATTTCCAACATCATCGTTTCTAGCACCACTAACGTTACCGTCTTGGCACGATTCAACATCTACTGCAATTACCGGTGTACATAGCTTCCAATTATTTCAATTTCAGCACGGGAAGCCACACAGTCTCGGACAAGGGATGGAACCTCACCTCTTACCACCAACCGTTTCAATTTGGATATTAATTAAATTACCAACTTGCCAATATTGCACATAGCTGTCAACTACTTTCTGTAACACACTTCCGAGTAATATATAATCTTCACACAGAACGTTTGTAACATCACAACAACTTAAGCCAGCACTTTGTTCTTCGCTTATATGGGTAAGATCACTGTCCTTTTTCCTGCGGTGTCCTAATTTTTCGATCTCACTAATATTTTGTTTTTTTGAAGAAATTTCATACTGGTGCGATAATTTCTGTTCCAGACACACTTTCATCATGGCGCCACTTAACTTCTTCCCCTTATCCTTCACATCTATTTCATATAAATATATTTAATCATCACTATATTTTGGCGCGGTATTTGTTCCTAACGCCTTTCCATCAATCCCTATCCTACCCCACCCTGCACTAAACATTACGCTTTTCATTGTATTATCGCAAACTACCAAATCCTTCAACATAACGTGCTCAACAGATGTATCATATATCGCAAGCTCGTTGCTGAGTAATAATTTTAATGCAACTCTACCAGCTCTGTTTACTATTGTGCGATCACCATCTTCTGCTTTGCACAAACTCTCATATCTGTTTCCTGTTGCTTGTGAAACAAAGACTCTGTTACAGAATTTGGATCTATGAGAATCATTTTCTTTCTTTTCATCTCTGTGCAACTTCCTCAACATCCGACCACCTACTCTCTTTCTTCGTTTCCAAGATGTGGATTTATGGACAAATCTTTCTTCTTCTTCTATTACCACCATGAAACAACTTTTTCTTTCTCAACTCTGCCCTCTTTCTTGACGTGCCTGTGGTAATATACCAATTCGTCCGTCTCACAGCTAGTATAGCTCACACCATCAAGACAACCCGTAATGTCATCTTGACTTGATGGTACAGAGCATGTTTCATTTTCATCAGCTGTAACTAATGAATTATTCCCATGAACTTTGCTCATATCATCACAATCATCCCACAATGCTTCCGTCATTTCCTTTATGGTATCAGCCGTCGTTCCTTCTGTACTGTCACAGATGAAATTAATTAATATTCTAAAATAACACTTTCCCTCTTGGAACATCACCTACGTTGGCCTTTTTTCACAAACAGTGTAAAATTTGAGTAGATCATACACTTCAGTTTTGCTCTTCTTTTTGCTGCCATATTTTTCAATAAAAGATAACCTCATTTCCTCACCTGAGTTCTCGAATGTCATCATTATGGACTATTACGGTGCTACTATCACATACCTCGCTTCACATGGTCTCTTCGTTGGAGACAAAGCAACAGGTTTTGTAGCAACAACCGCTTCCTTCCATGCTTTGTTTGCCGCTCCTGATCGTGAAATCGAAAATAACTTTAGGCAGCATACTGAAACACCATCATGGAGTAAAGCAGTTATTTCATCACCAGTTTCCGCTACCCACTTCTGTGTATCATTGACATAGACATCAATATGCGTCATGGTGATTGGAAAGTATGAGTCTATCAAACTTTTACCATTCAGTAACTCGGTGTATCTATCCATTCATATTCATTTTATGTAAACCTGCTAGAATGAGCATCAGCACAGGGGTCATCTTTGCTGTATAGCAAGGCCCATTGTCGGACAATACCCAAAATCTGTCTCAACAAGGAAATTCCTTCCGCAAACAGCACAACAACTCGTCAAATACAAAACAAACTGCAATTGCATTTTGTGCCGTGACCTCCTGCATAATAAGATCTACAAAAAGCTCTTAGACCATTCCGCCCTGATTACGCATCAGATACCAATCATTCCTCTCTATGATAAATGGCACAACCAAATTACATGGTATTTTCCCGCAGAACTCCGTACTTCTCTCTATATATCGAAGAGACTCGAGCTTCATTTTGTAGTCCATCAAAAGAACAAGCACCAATCCGGGCGTTGAGTTTTCCACATCACAAAATATCTCATTGATTAGTAAATCTTGATTCTTTGCCCGAATCTGATGACCCAGATATATTTTTATTTTATCCTTCCCATCATCTATGGAACTCGTAATGCATTCGTAACAATCACATACTTGTTTCTTCATGTTTTCCAAAACTTGGAAATGTTTAAACATAAAAGACACGAACTTCTAACTAGTTTTTCCCCATCTACCAATTTTTCACATCCATCCCACAAAGCGAAGTCTGTGTTATGCAGAACGTCACAATCCCTCCCAACATGTGATAGATGCTTATACTTCAAAAACTCCTCAACAGCATCTATTTATTGAAGAAGTTCATTCAATCTTCGCGGATTTCTAATCCCGAATTTTACAATACTTCACATATGAAACATGTTTCCGTATACCAACTTCGACATCAAACAGTCTACAGACGATTTTCGGCACACTTGCACTTTTGTATACGGCTTTACCAGCTTTTTGAAGCAATTTCTTGATCCTCATGCAGCATGTACTTCCTCCAGAGCGATTCACTACTCATCTTCCGTAAAACTTCTGGGAAGGCATTCCGGTAACCGTGAACAGGAAGACGTTTGAAACCCCAAGACAGTAATTGTACGTTTTCTCTGTTAAAAATAAACATCATTAATTTCTTAACATCTTCATCATGTCCCATTCGTCTTTACTCTCCCACCATTGGCATGGACCCATTTTTCACAAACATTTTCCAGTCCTTTCGTCCCTCTGCCATACACCTGTGAAACCACCCACTATTTGTAGACAAAGTGGTAACAGCCCTCCCACTTCCACTGCTACTGCTTTTTTCATCTCTATTTCTTATATTTCATTCTTCACGATCCTCTCCGTACCTTTCCCAGCCAAATTCCAATGATTCCGGTTTATATTATCTCCTTTCATATCCACTTTTTAGTAACTATGTTCTTGCGTCAACTGTAGACATTTTGCTGGCCATCATCTCCTTGAACAGTTTGCTTTCAACAGACTCTTTCAAATGGTGACGTTAGGGGCTATATTACGGGAGGGTGTTGTAGCAGCGCACAACTTGTGCGCTGCTACAACACCCTCCCCAAATATAGCCCCCAACGTCTCCGTCCTGACGCTGTCTCCATACATCTCCATTAATCGCTCAGAATACGCCTGATACACTTCCGTCGCAACTACCTTAACGCACATCCCCAACCCCTCCAGAATAACATCCTTCAATCGACCATCAACCTTTGCAAATTTCTCGTTCTGATTTCAAGATTCACAAATTAGTTTATTTCTACATCCCTACATTTATGTCCGTTGTAGAAGGTTTTCTAGAATCTCAATATTGCCAATCGAATTACGTTCCTTTTCTTTCATAAAATAATCCCAACTGTTAGTAATGATCTCAACACGCACTTCACGCAGTATCACTGTTTTCTGTTTCCATTTATTGAATAAAGCATACTAACTTACCATGGCAATGATAATTGATTTTACATTGGAAGGAGCATATATTTTCATTCTCAGTTGCAATTAAAATATCGTTCTTCGTAATACTTTCTTCGTTTCTTTCCGTTCCCGCCTAATACTTTTGCCAGTTAGTGCGATTCGTTATCTACATGACTAGATCCATCCACCCACGATATCTTTTCTACATACAATCACTTTATTTCTTCATTAGGCACATTTACTGCTTTGCCATTACTTTTTCCGTTTTACACGATTTCGGTATCTCACTACTGCTTCATCCAGCTTGAAAATGCTACTATCCCCACCGACGTTTTATCATCATTGCCAACGGAATGGGATTTGTACTTTTTTTGCAGCATCGCCTTACAAAGTGGGGGTTATTACATAATTTATAATAACCTCCACTTCACGCGATTAGAATTTAATTCTAATTGCGTCACATCAAATAAATATCACACTGTATCTGAAAATTGACGGCCCCCTTGATTTCTAAAAATACATTGTTGTACAATGTAAGGGAAATAATGTTGGCATAAATGATAATTTCTTCCCATTTCCATTGTGCCATTTCTGGAAATTTGATTAAATGTCAGTCGAACAAAGATCACTTTTCATTCCATTTGTTATTTCAAAATTTTACACCTGTCACAATATGAAGTATGTCCATTTCTTTTTAAAATGAAACGTTTAATCATCAAAACCCTTTCGGCGGTAAAAGTTAAAAGGAGTTCTCGTGATTGCACATTCCGATATTTTGAAATCGCTCTCCTACAAGGAAACACTGCTGATTTACTTGTAAATCGGGTCACGCAAGTAGGAGGTCATCCCGAGCGTAACGCCGTTCTCAGATTTAAAATTGGTCAAGGTTGAGAATTTTTGGAAACAATGGTAGAAAGTGCCATTGACCTCATGGGTGGAAATGTGTCTGTTAAGTCACATGACCTTTAGAAAGTTCATGTGACAGAATACAACCCGTGTACAAAAAGGCTGTTTTTCAACCTGCGAGAAAAAAGTACTTTTCAGGGCAGTGATTGGGCAGTGGTGTTTTTCGGTGTATACTATAGTCAATCTGATTGTGATTATAGCAGTGGGGTACGTTCCGACAGGCAAAGGTTACAATGGGGACTGAAGAAATTCCTGGATGCACCCACAGTAAAGTACGTTATTGAAACGTAGAGTGGTTACGTTGTGCAGTGTGTATGCAGTAAAGTAATAAACAAAAAAAAATGTAAACAGAAAACATGGCCGAAGGGAGAGAAATATCCATTCGATTTCCAGCAATGAAATAATTGCTATAATAATATCAGTATAACCGTCCATTGCGAAAGTAGAACATGGCACCATTACCTTTTTTGATATACGGCCAAAATCGTTTTCCGCTCCTATTTACTAAAGCCACAGTGGCAAACAGATTTTGATTTTTGGGTTGTGTGGGGGCTGATTGGCCTTTCCACCAGAAAGACAAGAAAGACAGGTGTAATAATTTCACAGACATTAAACACCTCAGGGTGCTGACAAGATCAACCCGTCCCAGGGAGTGTTAGGGTGGGAAAAGAAAAAGAAAACTAAAAGAGAAACTGAAATGTCTGTGCGGAGGAGTCGTGGGTGCCCTCGAAATGAGCGTAGGTGCTGAAAAGACGTGTGCAGGGAGAAAATACGGGTGTTTGTAACGCGGGAGATAGCTGGTAGAGTGAGTGGGCGTTTTTCCGACTGAGTTTTTCCCGATACTTTCAGATGATAGTGTTTGATAAATCCTATTTTCAGTTTGAATGGTTGCTTCGACATTCTCCGTGTCCACGTGTCCTTTTCCAATGTACGCTACAAAGGGTGTTTTCTTTCATCAAAATAGTTATTGTGCTTCCACTTACTAAAGCCATGGTTGCGAACAGATTTGATTTTTGGGTTTTGTGTGGGCTGAAAGGCCTTTCTGCCAGCAAGGCAGGAGAGACAGTTGTATTAATGTCACAGACAGCAAACACCTCAGGGTTTGGACAAGGTCACGCTGTCCCAACCCCGACTCGACAAGGTCGTCTGTCTATGCTCGACTGCAAAGGAGAAACGCACGATTAGGTTGTGATATAGACAAAAAGCAGAAAATGTAAAACATTAATAAAGGGTAAGAAAAGCTTGTGCGTTTCGCAGGACCAGTTATAGTTAAAAGAAATGAAGCAAGGCAGCAGATAAGATTGTTGAGAAAAGGAGGATAGTAGACGTGATAGAATTTAGGGTGTAGGGAAGAGCTTATCGGCGGGATTTTGCTTGGATCTGATATGCAGAAAGGTTCTATGAATAGCCTGAGAAAGTGCTAGCGCTGCGAATTTTAAGCAACGGATTAAAATCCGAAAAGAGGATGATCGCCCTTCATAGAACGCTGCTAAAGTGATGAAATAGTATGTTAACATAACGAGACGTTTTCCTGAAGCCCGGTTCCGGGCTGCCCAGCCGAGGGCGAGGACGGCGGTAGAGGATTCCAGTTCGTTGATATAAGCAGTAGGTGAAGTATCCGATCTTTTAAATCCTTTCCATATATGATGAACTGCAGTTATGTAGTGTAGGGATTTGACGATAGAATTGAGGTGAGGGTCGTCGTTGGGCGTGAGATCGTTGGAAGCAATTCCCTTGTAGACTAGAGACCAGATAAAATTGACGATGTCGGATGACAGTGAGGCGAATAGAACTGCGCCTGCTTTGGAATATTCCTCGAAAGAACTGATGGATGGATGCGACCCAACGTTGAAATTGAGCCTGAAGGGTGATCAAAGCGTAATGAGGTGATATAGCTCCCTACGCTGAACTAAAGTTGGAGTGAATGATAGTTATTGAGATGTAGATGGGAAGGAGACAGGTGGTGGGGGAGATAGATACTTAAACGCCAGGTTGATTGTAGGGAGTGAATGGCGTGCGAGAAGAGCTGACCAGATAAGCTTTCCTATGCATTTTTGCCAAGTTGGGATGAAAATGTTCTGGTCTGAATAGGATGCGATGTCGGTGAGGAGATCATGAAACTTGGCGGGATTGGGGTGACAATTTGAGATTTGAGATTAATTGCAAGTCTGATGAACGTTGTCTCAGCTGTTTCGTGATGAGAAGAGTGCGATGATTTCGACAGGGCGATCGGAAAGTCGGCTTTTTGTAAGAGAAGTCGTATGATCCTGTACAATCGGGTTGTAAGATGGTGTGGAGATGAGGCTAGAAGGATGGAAATGTCGTCCATTATGTGGCACACATGTGGAGTTGATTTTCTGATACGGAAAGGTGCGGACGGTGGGTTTAGAAATTGAATGTCAGAGTGAAGGAGGAAGGGTAGTTTTGACGAGCGTAATATTCTATACGATAGGCGTAGTGCTTGCGCAACAACTTCGTGTGAAAGCGATACGCTCCAGGTGAAGCCCATGGGAAGGGCAGCTTGCCTGGGGCAAAGAACGGTATATGGGGAAGCGTCGCGCAGGTGGAGGGTGTCGTTCAGTAATGATTATAGGGAAAGGGATAGCTTGTGCAGGGTACTAGGAGGGAGAGGAAAAGGTCAGTGAGGTATTCAGTGAGTACTAGATTAGGAAACATATTAGCTATGTCAAAAAAAAAGAAGAAAGTCGGCCAAGTGCAGGAGATAATTGAAAGAAGTTAGAAGGAGTGGGTAGGAAAGAAGGTGGGGAAGGTGCGGATACTTCATTGACAATTCGTGGCCAATAAATGAGCCTGTTGTGATCGGTATCTTTCGTCACCGCGAAAGATATATGCTGTAACTGGGACGCATAGTGAGGAAGGTGATAGAACGCTGCTTTCTAGACGCCAGTGGAGCAGGCCGGCGCTGTGCATAAATTCCGAAAGCTGTGGTTAGTGGGATGGAAGAATATGAGTTTTGCGGGGCGAAAGAGAGAAATATACGTCATAAATTGCTGTGTTGATAGGAGCGACGAATGTTTCATGGAAGCCGGATGTGGTTAGGGTTCGTACAGAGGTTGTAATAAGGGAGATCCACTTGTTAGTGAGGCCCGTGTGGGGAGGCGAATGGGAAGAAGGAAGGGCGAGTAGAATTGGAGTGATTTTGCAAAAATTTCCGCTGCGAAAGATCTCGGGAGGTGAAGAAGGAAGGGCTAAAGGGTTGGAGTGATGGACAGAGTTGTCGGAGGAAGGATTTGAGGGGAAATATGAGCCGAGTTTATGATTAAAAAGGGTGACGTGTTGAGGAATGGAGTGAAAGGATGGGATATCGTTGTGTACATGAGTCGTGCTTTAAGGGGAAGGAAAGTTGGTAATTGGGCCCAGCAACGTCAATGTGTAAGTTTTTTGGGGGTAATTGAGAGAACAAGTAGAGTGAATTAATTGTCGACTCGTAATAGTTGAAGGAATGTGACAGTCCAGGGTGAAGGAAAAGAGAGGATGAGAAGGTGATATTGTCAGAGTTAAGCGTGAAATGTGGGAATAATAAATAGTTAGATATAAGTTCGCGTTTGGAGTGTGGGGAAATGATAATTTACTTTTTTGTTTTTTGCTTTTCAGTGGCTGCTTACAGTATTTCTACGCTGGGCAAGAGAAGCCCCGCATCGGGGGACTTTCCCCGCCCAAGTTCCGTCAGCGTCACCAACAAGAATCGAACTCGCGTCTCGACGTACC
>JAULBU010038052.1:0-15065 GCA_032358235.1 Odonthalia washingtoniensis | reverse complement strand
CTCAGTGCAAAACCACATGCACTCCGAGACGCACTACTGGGTGAATAATTGAGAGTTGATACACGTGGTGCGCAAATTGTGTTGTTTTTCAAAAAATACCTACCAAATTGTGCAGTTTCAACACTGAAATAAATCACAATTTATTTGTGATTTCAGGATCGACCCCACTTAACATCAATGAACATCGGGAGCGAACGACGCTAGTCAGCGTAAATAACTCCAATTGTTTCGCAGTCAAAGGTTTATCCCCAGATGAAAATCACGGCTTTCATTCCATTATCACCGCCACCTACATCTACTTCAATCCGTCATACTAATTTCATTTCATCACCATCATCACCAAATATTAAAAATAACAAACAATCTATCAATGTATCAAAGCGTATATATCCACGAGCAACAATACCTACACTCCCGTCAAAAGGAGGAGCAGCCCCTGTATTAACAGCATCTGATATTTTAGAAGCTGCACGACTTTCAGTAACTCCTGATGAACAAGGACTACGTCGTTTATCAATATTAGGATCTACAGGGTCAATAGGTACACAAACTCTTGATTTAGTACGTGAACGTCCTGATATATTTTCGGTATCATCATTATCAGCTGGACGTAATGTTGATTTGTTAGTTAGTCAAGCTCTCGAATTTCAACCATCATTAATATGTATACAAGATGAAACTCTATTACCTGACTTAAAATCAAAAATAGAATCAATACCAGAATGTAAAAATATTCGTTGTGTATCAGGTTCAGAAGGAATTATAGAAACTGCAGCAGGTACAGATTCACATGTAGTTGTTACTGGCATTGTTGGATGTGCTGGATTATTACCTACTATAGCAGCTATAGAAGCAGGTAAGGATATAGCATTAGCAAATAAAGAAACTTTAATAGCTGGTGGTCCTGTTGTTGTACCATTAGTTAAACATTATGGTTGTAAAATGACAGCTGCAGATTCTGAACATTCTGCTATATTTCAATGTTTGCAAGGTGCACCTGAAAAATCATTAAGAAGAATTATATTAACTGCATCGGGTGGTGCATTTCGTGATTTAAGTAAACAAGATTTAGAAAAAGTCGAATTAAAAGATGCTTTAAAACATCCTAATTGGTCAATGGGTGCAAAAATTACAATTGATTCAGCAAGTATGTATAATAAAGCAGCTGAAGTTATAGAAGCACATTATTTATTTGGAATTGATTATGATTATATTGATGCTATTATACATAAACAAAGTATTATTCATTCTATGGTTGAATTTCAAGATATGTCTGTGTTAGCACAATTAGGTTGGCCTGACATGAGATTACCTTTATTATACTCTATTTCTTGGCCTCATCGTGTTAACATTCCTTCTTTTAAACCTTTGGATTTAGTTTCAGTTGGTAATTTAACTTTTGATTCTATTGATAGAGATAAATATCCTAATATGGATTTAGCTTATCGTGCTGGTAGAGCTGCTGGTACTATGACTTGTGTTTTAAATGCTGCTAATGAAGCTGCTGTTGAAATGTTTAGAGAAGACCGTATTCATTTTCTGGATATTGCTAGAGTTAATGAAGCCATGATGGACATGCATCGAGAAACTTTCATACAAGATCCTACTTTAGAAGATATCGTACATTTTGACGAGGTGACTAGAACTTTAGCGAGAGAGTTTGTGGATGCCGGTAATCTCAGACGTTCTACAGCTCCTATTGTTTAAAAGTCGTTTTTTTCTTTTTCTTTTGTTTTTCGGTTGCTTAACCTTCTGAAAATTCATTTTTCCTGGAGACGAAGTTAGGATTCAAGAACAGTTTCTATGTCCCTCACTTCTTTTTATCTAGCATTTTTTGCCATTTTGTTTCTTCCTTTAAAAAGTGGAAACATATTCCAAGCAATGAAGCTGTATATCTGAACTCACTCAATCTTTCAGAAACATACAGATCGGTCTTATTTATTTATTTTCAAGACAATTTTCCGCTTTGAGGATATTATTTTCTATTTTTTCAGAAGCTCAACTTCGGCATGTTCCATCTTATTTGGATCGAAATAAGAATCATAATCATCAGCAGACAATAAATGATCAACAGCCGTTTGGATTTGTCTTGAAAACGGTAAAACAACAGCTAAATATCCCTCTCTTAATGGTCTATCCGTTATAATGTCTGGCATAGAAGTAAGTTGGTCATTATACTCAACGATAGTACCTTTAACTCCAGTTTGTATAGTATATACATCACCTGAAGAGACTGTAATCGTACATAACCTAGTAATTGGTTCAACGACAACACCACCTTTTTTACGTTTTCCACGAACAGCTTTAAGAGGTACTCTATATGTCACATTAGTTACTTTTTGTCTAAGTAATGGATGACGGGGTGATATACAAATAACACATAATCCATTGTGATGACGGGTTACACATGTGTCGTGACCTGTCGGTGGTGTTGATGATGTTGGTTTCGGTGGTTTTGGTGGTTTTGGACCGGTTGTCGTAGATGGTGGTGGCGGTGTTAAAACAGCAGAGTGAATTGCATAGTGAAGTGAAAAATAACGCTCGACTGGAGATGGAGGTATTAATAATTTACTGCTTGTATTGATAGCTGCATTCATATTGATAATGTTACCCCGCAAATGATAGTTTTGAAAATCTTTGTCTACAGAAGCTGAAAAGATTCCTTCCCGAATTTCTTTGTTTTCTTTTAGTCTTTTTTTTTTTTATAAAAATTAAAAGAAAAAATCGGCCGTGGAGCATTTTTGAGCTGTTATAATCAGAATAATAATAATTATTACCTTTATCATCGTCGGTTGTTCATCTCAACATTGCTTAACGAACGTCGAAGATCTGTTATAGATCATGTCAAGTCCTGATGCTGAAGATACATGGTGGGAAATATTTCTATCAACAGCCATAACAATACCAACTCACATACTCCAAACACTACGTCGTTTAACAAAATATCCAAAACCATCTACATTAACAATCCTACATAAATCTAGAACACCACATGAATTATTAAGATTAATATCTAATAATCTACATGAAATACAACACGATACAATTGCTTTAGCTCATATACGAATCCTAGCAAGTCAATTCTTACTAGCAGAAATTTTTCAAACTATTCAAAAATTACAATCTCGTCTTTTATGTCTGAGACTTGGTATTGGTGATATTGATGAAGTAGTTCAACGTAAAATTAGATTGTTGGTTGATGTGTTATTGCAATTTACAGGTATACATGTAGCTCGTTTAGATGCGGTTCGTCTGGGTTTAACAAGAAATCATGGATTGACTTCTCTGACAAAAGTTATTGTTACTTGTTGTAGACAAGCTAGTTCTTTCGTACATGCTGTTAGTGAAAGTAAATCTACGTTTCAGTTATATTTACTATTAAAAGAAACTGTACGTACTTCAATCGGTTCTACTACTAACAATAATGTTGCTCCATCTGTATGTGAACAACAACAAAGTAAACAACAGATTGTTTTGACAGGAACTGAGCAATTGGGACAATTTTTAGCACAAGGTCCTCCTACCATTAACATGGATATCAACATGAATATGAACTCGACGACAACAACAGGAAACAATAATAATGCACCTGCACCTGCATCAACAAGAGATGTAAGCCTGACATTACAAATCGTTCAAAGTGAATTATCAAATGTATCAACAATCAATAGAAGAATGACGTCAACCTTAAATCGAGATTTTTCACCATTATGGGATATCCAAAGAAGACCATTACGATACTTAGGATTATCAACAATAACATTAGAATCATCCAGAAAACTATACATTCATTCAAGATTTTTAGGAGGATCAGGCCAATTTGAAGATAAAATATCACAATATACATTAATAGCACAATCATACATACATAATAATGTATATGTGCCAATAATATCATTATCAAATAAAGTTTTTACAACATCAAATCTAACAACAGTATCCTCAATAAGAACAGATGAAAAAACAATAGAACAAGCACAGTCATCATTACACAATATGATAATAGATTTTACAGAAAGAAATTTAAGTAATGTACCAGGTGCATTAGAAGCAGCACATCAAGGTTCAATGAAAGTAGTTATGGAAGCTATTGTAGAACAAGCTAAACATCCTATGAAAAATGTGTTGCGTGGTAGTTTAGGGCAAGCATTATTTGTACAAGTTCAAAAAGTTAAATGTGATGTTGAAGAATTAATGTTAAAAACTAAACAAGTTTTAAGAGCACAAGAATTAAATCTCGCGCTTGTTGCAATCGTTCCTTCTGTTTTAACTATTGCTAGTTTAGTCTATGTAACAACTGTTTTGATTGAAAGTTGGAAAGCTAGAGGTAAACAAGTTATTGTTTCAGGTGAACAAACTGCTAGATTTTTATTAGGCGATATTTATACAGCACTAGTTGCTTTAGGTGATTTAAATATAGCTTTATTTGAACAGGATCATTCCTTGTTGATCGGTGGATTTGAATCAGGTGATGTCGGTGCTGTCAGAGATGATGGTGGAGATGATGGAGATGGTGGTGGTGGTGGTGGTGGTGGAAGTATAGACAGTGAAGGGCGTATGAGACAAGCTAGAGCACTGGGAGCTTTACATGCAAAGATTCATGAACTTGAAGAAGTTGTAGTTAACAATGGTGCTTTAATTCGAATGGCTTCGAGAGTTCGACTTCGATTCCGTGATGATTTGAACTTTTTAAGAAATTGTTTAATTTCTTTAGATGATAGAAAGAATCATGTCATTAGAATGCTACTCTGCTACCCATTTCTTCGTGAATAAAAATCTATTATTATACCTTTTGACAAGTACAAAACATAGTAAAACAAAGCAAAAAATCCAATCTCAAACTAAAAACTGAAGGATCCTCAAAGAATGCCATTCTTAGAATAGGGAATTAAAATTTGGGTATTTTTCTGCTTTAATCTGTGGTAACCGGCTCACCGTAAAGATCGAAAGATGAAGTACCCAAGATACGAACTTTCGCAAATTCGCCAACTGATAATTGTTGAAGTATGTGAACTGTACCATCTATATCAGGAGCGTCACCAGCAGTTCTTCCAATAGAATGACCATCTTCAATCTTATCAATCAAGACATCAATGACATTACCAATCATTCCAGTTGCACGTTCTTCTTGAATATTTTGCTGTACAGATGTTAATTCATCACGTCTATATTCTCTAACTTCCATAGGTACTTGATCACTCATTTCAGCAGCAGGAGTACCTTCTTCTTCACTATATGCGAAAAATCCAGCATGATCAAATCTTTGTTCTTTTATAAATTCAACTAATTCACGATGTTCTTCATCAGTTTCACCTGGAAATCCAGTAATGAAAGTTGTACGTAATACCAATCCTGGGATTTTTTCACGTAATTTATTCAGCAATGATAATGTATGTGAACGTGATGGACGATTCATACGACGAAGTATTGAATCATTTATATGTTGTAATGGAATATCAATATATTTACATACTATATCTAATTTAGAAATTGCTTCAATTAATGAATTTGTAAAATACGATGGGTAACAATATAATAAACGTACCCATGATACTGAATTTGAATGATTGGTTGATATATGATGTAATAAATCTGATAATCTATGTGAATAATCAGAAGGATTTTTAAAATCCATACCATATTGATTTGTATCTTCAGCAATTAATACAAGTTCTTTAATTTTACCATCAGATGTTAAATGTTTAATTTCAGATGTTAATACATCCCATGATTTTGATCGAAATTCTCCACGAAATTGACCCGGAATTGCACAGAATGTACAAGAATGTGAACAACCTTCTGCTAATCTTATATAGACTGAATGTTTAGGTCCTAATCTAATACGTTCATGTTCAGGACGAAATGGAACTGACGTTTTTCCAACACGAACTATACTCTCTTCTCTCTTCCCATCAGTAGATGTGAATGAATTAACAAGTGAATTGATATGTGATGGAATTTCGTGGTAATGTTCAAAACCAACAACAGCATCCACTTCAGGTAATTCTTTTGCTAAAGTGTCAGCATATCTTTGTGCTAAACAACCGGTTACTATTATACCTTTAGTATCATTTGTTTGCTTCTGACGAGCCGCTGATAAAATGGCGTCAACACTTTCTCGTTTAGCATCTTCAACAAATCCACATGTATTTATCACTATCACATCTGCATTTTCTTGTGGTGATTGTTGTTGTTTATCAGTAAATTCGTCTTCTTGGTATTGATTTTCTGTTCTTGATGGAAGAATTTCTATACCATGCGCAGAAAGATCACCAAGCATCACTTCAGCATCAGTTACATTCTTCGGACATCCTAATGAAACAAGAGAGACTGTTGTCCGGGTTTTTGCATTTTTGTTATCTGCTGATGAATGAAGTGGGGCTGATGAAGGTGAAGTAGATGTTGAGACTGTTACTGTGGCAGTTACATGATGGCGACGAGGATTGAAAGAAACGGGAGTGATGTCAATGGGAACAGTAGCCGCATGAAAGCGTGACACTTGAAGGGGAATGGCATTGACAAAAGCCATATTTTGTTGTTGTTTGTGTCTTTGCAGGCTGTTTGCATTGAGCTTCGTTTTTTAATTTTTTGGTGGGGAAAAGCTCCGTTACTCGAGCAATTCTGTGCTCCCGTGTTTGATCTGGAGATCAAGGATCAAAAAGACAATAGTGGGGCATTCTTTACATCAAATTACACGTGTATATGAAAATAGGGAGCCCTAAAGAATAATAAAATTTTTATTATTCTTTACGGCTCCCTATTATTTAATAATGATAAGGAAAAAACTAACCTTTTTGTATTGATAATTTTAACTATCAATAAAATTGATTGCTCTACGCCCTATCAGCGGTATACCACGAGTTTAAGAGTCTTTGGGTGGGTAGTTGAATAGAATCTGTACATTCAAAAAGCATGACGAGGATAACATCTCCGAGCAAAAAGTGGGAGATGGGTATACACAAAAGATAATTCTAAACCACCAGTACAATGCTCAGGTGTTCAAGGAATGAATTCAGGCATCATACTGCGTCTCATTCTGTTTTCGCTTCATGGAATATCTGTTGAGTTCCACAAATGCATTGAATAGTGGAAGAACAATGGACAAAAAATAAATGTATGTTCAACGTTTGTCCACTGCCTGTTGTTCATGTTTTGATAAAGTAAATTGATGATGATGATTTTGTTGTTGATGTGTCAGCATTTTAACAAAAGCAGTTGTATTGGTCTTCGCTAATGCTACATGTCTGATTAAACCCGCTTCAGCTATATGGTTTACAAGTAGTTGATTGATATCATCAGCAGTTTCTTCCATTGCAAAATGAGCTGCTTGTACAGGAATAGCTTTAGCTCCAATTCTTCCAGCTAATTGTCTACTAGCTCTAGGCATGACTACAGTATCATATGTTCCATAAATAACTAATTTCGGATATGGACGATCTCTTAAAGTTAAAGCATCTTGTGGAGATAAGTTATGAGAACGTACAGCGGTATAATGATCCCATACAGAAGCACAACCTGTAGTAGCAATAGGATCATTCATACCATTGATATATCGTTTACGTAATTTATTACGATGCTTTAAAGTAAATTTAGAAGTAAAATGTATACTCAAATACGCATCTGCTTGCATGATTGAATTATTAAAGTTACCTGCAATTGTAAAAAATAATGCAGCTTTTAATAATGATATTGATGGTGACATATTCCAAAACCATCCACCATCATGTCCACATAATAATGATAAACTTGTCAATCTGTGACCGTGTGTTTTTGATAATGCTGCCCTTTGAATTATCATACTACCCATTGAATGTCCTATTAAATGAACATGAACATTTTCATCGAATACTGTATCAGTCACTGCCCATACATCACGAGCCATTGCTTCAATTGTATACCCATTTAAATGTTTTTCATTGTCACATTCAGGTATATGCTCAGGTTCTGACTCTGATTCAGAACCCGATTCAGAATTTGTGCATGTAGAAAAAGATGAAGATGGAGATGAAGTGGGTGATGACAATAGTGATTGAGTTGGAGAAGAACTGTCACCAGAGCCCCGATTATCAATAAAAAGGAGTGAGAACATAGGGTGAGAACGAAGGGAACGTTCTTGGAATTGCCACATTTTATGTGACACACACATACCGGCGATGAAGATAACTTTTTCAGGGCCGTTACCAACAACACGATATGCAAGGTCAACATATGATGGCGGTGGTGGTGTCTTCAAACTGTCTTCATCTTCATTGTCGATTCGAATAATATGTGAATGATGTTCGAAATGACGTACACGGATTTTTCTCATTGTTGTAGTAATTATCGGCTGAGAAGACTAGAACAAGTATTGGTACATCAGCTTATCTTTGGGGGCAGTGACTCGATGATAACAATGGTTGCAAGGTATTTCTTCTGCTGCTGCTTCTTCTTCTTCTTCTTCTTCTTCTTCTTCTTCTTCTTCTTCTTCTTCTTATTGACGTCTTTTCGAGTTTAAAAATACAATTGATGGAATCACGGACAACTGGAAGATAGGGGGAGAGAAGCAAGAACACTACATCTCAATGGAATTTCTGAAAATCTGAATTTAAAGGAGAAGGTGCCAAACTGTTGTAAAGTGGAGCACTGCATTTCATAGTTCTGTGAAAAAAGGCAGAAAAGCGCAGACAACAGTTATTGGGTTAGAGGAAGAAGGTGTCAGAGATGAAGTGATGCAATGAAAAAGAAGTGGGGGTGTTCTGTCGGGGGTGTTGAATTGTTTAACAAAGCTACATAAATCTACATAAATCTATTATCAGCAGTTGAGAACCATCGGTTTGAAACTTAAATATTTAAATATTGGGTTAAAAAATGTCCACGTCCTTAACTTTTTTGCATTCGTCCAATTAAATTGCATTATTTTGATTGTTTCATGTGGTAGTGATGCAATAAATAAAAGGGAGAGCCTAAAACAATTTTACCCTTTTATAAAAATGCAATCTTCAAAATCTCCCATTCTGTGATCCACTCTTCTTATTTGTACTCTCCCCTTACTCCCAGGAGACAAGGTTGTTTACGGGATTCTTCATAGGGAGCCCTTCTTCATATTGTAATTTTTAATTGTTTTTTAGGTTGACGACTGACCAATAGTGGCACTTTTATCTTCCAAGTTATTGTATACTCACAAATAGTTCATACAGGTTATACATCGCGTATTGACCATTCGAACTACTGTATACACTAGTAAATAAGTAAATAGTCATTGGAGTGTCATTTTTAGATGGTTTTGGCAACGGTGAATTTTGTCGTCTAACTTTTATTTTTTGTTGACGTTTTTTAAAATTTTTAAAAAAATCATATAGCCCAAGTATTCTAGAACAGAAAATATCCGTTAAAAAGAATACAGTACAAACACTCTTTATCTAGATATCACCACTGTTAGATACTGTAAGGAATATATTTTCTGCATTTTAGATTACGAGTTTGTTACATGTTTCGAACACTTTCTCCACTTTATATGACTTTTTTATTATTGTTGAGTTTTTATTATATAAATACAGACCTCACGAACTCGATCAGTCGGGTTTGTCTGGTATCGATTTCCATTATAAATTGTTTTTTACACACAATTCGTTTGAGCGTCGTTCAGTTTAAAAACTAAGCTCAAACGAATTGTGTTTTTAGTTAAAAACTAAACGGTATAAACCGTAGTCAATCTAACAGTAAGTACCAATTAAGGTAATATTCAATATTTTTGCATAAAACTTCGTGTCTTCACGCGCGTTTTGAAATTAGCCTCGAATTAATCAAAACGCGGTTGTGAAACAGATACCCACTACGAGAAAAATAAAGTATCATTTATTTTTCTGTTGTACTGTGGTAGGATATATTATATCCAGTTTTTCTTTTAGCTCTCTTGAAATAAAATATTACAAGTTAATAATTTTTATTTCTTTAGACTTAATGATTCTTGATTTTCTACAAAAACAAACACAAATTTTCCAACAAAGATTGTCATTTTGATTTTTCTAAAAAACAGTGAATCGAAAAACTACGTTCGAGCCGAAATTAATTTCGGATAAAATAAGAAGAGCCCGCTAAAGAAGAATAGAAGAATCCCGCTCAGAAACAGAAACGATGACCGATATAAAAATTTCGTGTAGACCTCCGTCGTGTTCAAGTTTGGCCCTACCATGAACGCCTTCTCCCCACACACCTCCAAGAACTCCAAAAGTACAGGAAGAAACTACTCCGCCACCTAGGTCGTCACAGTTATATGGTGCTGTTGAACCACGCTACCCAACGGAATTTTCTCAGCCAGCCCAAACGAAACCAGGTAATATTAAATATATTAATCCTATAAGGGCACATAGGATTTAGCGTATACAGCTACAAAGGAAATAAGGGTCAAATAGAAACTTGCAACAGAAAATCCACTGCAAACACTGCAATCAGTACGTTTTCAGATAAAAAATAGTTTAACATAGAGAGGGTAAGAAACATTTGCATAAATCTAAACCTCACGAAAACAATATTTGGTGTCACATTTGCAACTCAACTTTCTAGACTCGACCCGAAGTTTGCTCCTGAGACCATCCATGACTGAATTTTTGAAATGCGCGCCTTGGTCTAATACTCACGTGCGAACCACTCAAAATGTTGGAGATGAACATAGTAAACCATCTCTCGCTGCTACCGCGTTTTAAACCTGGGTTGGAAATACCCACGCATACCTAGATAAATCATCCTTCATCAAAATAATATACTTTTCTCCAGTCTCTGCGGCCCCCATGTATAAGAAATCAAAGTGGAGAAGTTCATTTGGTTTATCAGCATGTAACGTTTCCCCCAAGGTCTTGGTATACAATTTACTACATGTATTTCCAAACAATGTATACAGGATTGACAAAAAGATAGAAAATATTACTCCATGATTCTCATGTTACCATTTTATTCATTAAGTAATAAGTGGTACGTTCACCACAATGACCACTTGCGCCCATATGTGCTATGATGCACAACCGCAACTGACGATCCGTGTCTTTAAAGAATATCCATGCTCTCCATATCATCCAAGTAAGTTCCGTCTTTCGCTTTATGCCATTTATTCGTTCTGTACACCGCGTGATTTTCCTGACTTTGTTTTATAACCTGTGAATCTGGCCAAGAAAATGTGCCTTCTTCAAACGGTGCAATTGGCGCCACCAAAAATGATGAGAGTCGCGTCGTTTCTATGGTACGTGTCGGAGAAGCTCAGCGCGTCATTAAATTTGTTCACATTTTTTCATTCCGCTCACGTGTTCTATGATGTAGCGACAGGACGAGAGATTTAACACCCACCGTAATAGTTTGGGGGCAGTATGCGTGGCGATGCCTGGATTAGTTTCATACGGATTGAAGATATACAACAAATTGTTGTGATCCGTAAACAGGGAGAAACCATCTGAAAGTTGCAACAACCAGCTCATACGTTCACATGCGGTTGCGATTTCGTAAGCCTCCTTCACCACTATGGACCAACGGCTCTGTGCTCCTGAAAACGTTCCAGATAAGAATGCTAACGGTTCGTGACCTTGATCGACGTGATTCTTTTCTAGATCCTCTTGTGAAATTTGAGTGATAATTGCCGACCAAAAACCAAGTGAGACATCGGTATACAAGCATAGACGTTTACTATTATCTGGATGGGCGTGCGTGAATGCTTTTTATAATGGTTTCTTGCATTCATAAAATGATTCAACATGCTGCTTCTATCATCCAACATCCACCAGGTTTATTTTATCTGCTGCCCGCTTCCTTCGTTTTCCTTTGGCTTTTTGGTATACCATCCTCATGACACTCTGCAACGGCATAATCTTGGTAGAAAACAGCGGTATGGATGTGCGCATTCAATTCAGAGCGCAACTGAACTGTTGTAGTTCGGACCACTTCTTTGGTATGTCCATATATCGTAATACTTGAGCCCTTCCCGGTTTAAAGCGTAATACTTCTTGCGAGATGATCCTTCCGCACCACAACACCGACGTTTCATATAGTTTGCACTTTTCTGGCTGATGTTTTAAGTTTTTTGTTCTACACTTCTGCATGAATGCTACTAAGTCCTTTAAAAGCTGCTCCTCAGATTCTACATACATAAGTAGATCGTCCAGCCATACGATAATATGCTCCTCTAAATCACCTAGTATGGCTTGAATGGTTGCATGTATATGCACTACCGCATTTGTGGTACCATTCAACATTCGTGTTGGAGTAAATATGCGATTAGGTGTGATAAATGACTGGCAGTCTTTCGATGACTCGTCCAATGCAAGCTGCCAGTAACCTTGATTCAAGTCAAATGTGGCGAATACCCTCGCTCCTGTAACGCGATTTAAATAGGAGTCAAGATGAGGCATTGGACAATGAGTTGGGATCGTGTGCTTATTCACCGGCTGCAAGTCGACCGTGAACCGGAACCTTTCGAGTACAACTTTCGGTAAAATTGACGGCACCGCGTACCACGTCGCCTGTGGATTCCTATATGAATGTCCAATCTTGACCAACGTATCCACAAATCCTTTCGAAAAGGCGCGTGGCTCTGGCGGATGCTTCCTCACCTTAACTCAAGTTGGCACTGAATCAGGTTTGATCTGAATTTTAATGGGTGGTAGGCGGGCCGGTTTTCCCGTGCCTAATGTTAGGCGCCATATCTCTTGATATTCCTTGATTTCCCTCTCCATTTTAGTTACCCATTTCTTGGAAATACCTTTATTACCTGGGTATTCAAGCAGTGCAACTAAGGCTCTGTTGACTGAGATATCATCTGTTATCTGTGCTGGCTGGTCTACTAATTTTTCATCTACGATAGGATCATTGTCAACGTCACCCTATGCTACTCGTTCGGCTTTACTCAGGTGCATCGCATCTACTTTGAATATGATACGCGAGAGCTTCCCTCCTCCATCACCTGGAGGTACTATGCTTGATCAGTCCATGTTCTGAAAATCCGCACTTACTAACTCCAGATTTTAGATCGCGTCGAAACCTAAAGCCTTCATAAGCGGACGTCCAAGCAATAACTCATCCGTATCACTTTCCGACACCAACCATAAAACGTTCCTTAACTTTAACGGCCCAACAGATAATTATAACTCAATATTCAGTTTGGCCTTTCGGGTTATTTCCTTTGTAATGCAGTCTCCCTGTACTGCCATTGAAATCTGCAGTGGTTGGTGCAAAGTTTGCACCGGTACAAATGTGCCTGACTTATCCAATTCGCGTAAAAGAGAGGCGGGGAGTACGTTGTCGTCTGATGCAATATCTGGATACGCCACAAACTTTACTCCCTACAGAACTCCACTTCTAGGCGTCCTCCTAGAGTCTTCGTATTCAAAGCCTTGGCAAAAATCCCACCCCTGACATTGATTTTTGTCTGTTACTTCCTCGAGTTTGACGTTGGGTACCGCTTTGTTTCCTCAACTATGCCTTCTGCTGCTATATCTCGACTCTTTTTCGGGTGATGTGTTTGTACAATCCTTTACGTAATGCTTACCACCACATTTTATGTTCCAACAATCGGGAGGACTTGCTTTGTTCCTCGTTATCATTCGGTCAAACTTATTGTTTCCGCCAAAGTGAGAGGACTTATCAAATTTGCCACTTACTTCCTTGTCTCTGTGTGAGATCGAGGATGCTACCCATCCGTTCTTTGGGTTCGATTCATCCTCTAATTCTGCACAATGCACGGCCCTTAATGATACATGCTCTAAAAACCCTTTCCAGTCCATTTTTATATTTATGAATGCAAAAGACAGATCGTCCTTTACCTTATTTTGGAATGACATAGGTTTTAGGACACTAATTATTTGTCCAATTGATATATTATGTCTTGCTCTTATTACCCATGTCAGTCCGTTTTTTCTGAGCAAGGCTGTCTAATCTGAGAATAACGTAAGAACTCTCTGCTCAGAGTCTTTTTCGCTGGGGAAGAACCACGTAAGCCTGGGCCTCGGTCAGACCGAGTATGTCACATTCTTCCAGAATTCTCGAGAGGAACTCGAAAACCAGTATTGGATCGTCGCCCGAAAATCGGTGTTCTTTCATCGTCACCTCCAGACTCTTGAGGTTTCTGCGTAATTCTCCAGTCGATGCACTGTCGCGCCCGCCGCGCGTGTATCGATAGGAAATTAACCGGTCAAATGTCGGGTTTGATGGTTTAAACGAGGAGAATCCTCGGTGCTTCGGGCCTTTTTCACGTTTGAAGAACTGTACGGATAGATCAATTACATCCGGGTCGAGGCCCGCAGTTTTATCATCTTCTTCAGATGACGAGGACTCATAATCGGGCAAACGTGGGGATCCGGCCGATGGGTTAGAACGGTGCGATAAGGCTGGTAGATATTCTCTTTTTATCGGACGTGATGTATCACGATGTACCATGGTGACCCGTTGAGACGGTGAGAGTAGACGTTGGGGTGCGTCTTTCTGACCCGTGATTGGGATTTCTTCTTTTCTTCTTCCTCTACAATCGAGTGTGTTTGGCTTGGTGTATCGAATTCCATGATGGAGTTAACATCTGAACGTAAAAGTTTTATGGCTTCCGCCACTGACTCCGTTGGAGATTGTATCTTTTCTGTAAGGGACTGCTTAATTACCGTAAGTTCGTTGCGGAGGTGTTTGAATTCTTCCTCGAATTCCGGCTTGGTGGTAAGATCCTCTTCTAGACGTGTGTTTCGTTCTGTTACTCTTTTCTTGAGGTCCGCGGGTTCTTCGCCGCAAATGCGTTGTATGGTTTCTTCAAGATTGATTTTGCCAGCTAACGGTGCGGGGCGTCCACAGAACCAGTTTTTGATGCTATGCGGGAAGTATTCCGCGATCCCGCGAGTACGTCTGTAACTTTAAAATTCTATTTAGCTCAAAATAGGGTTGGATTATTGAGACCAAAATTTGTCAAAAACTTTTTTTTGAATTTTAGTGGGGTCTAGTTTGGGATTTATAGGGAGCAGAGAGAATGGTATTTGGAAAAATATTCTCCAAATTATTGAAAAAAATTGTAACAAATTTCAATATACTGAGTCCATTTTCCAAAACATATTGTTGGTAATGTCATT
>JAULBU010038041.1:0-15068 GCA_032358235.1 Odonthalia washingtoniensis | reverse complement strand
CTTACGTGGCGTTGTCTCGATATACACTGTACTGTAGGTTACTGTACATTACAACAGGTAATGTCAGCCAATCAACGACAATACCCGATTATTGATTTCTAGAATTAATACAGTTTTCATTAATTCCAACTATGACTGATTTCCTCCTACCGTACAGTTGCTATGGGGCAAAAAATCCAAAATTTCATAGGGTTGCTCCACAAAACATCTTATTTTTTTAAAAAAATAAAATACAATAATTGTATAAAATAAACCAAAATAAAATTTTGGGTTTATTTTGGTTTATTTTTTGAGACTGGCTACTGTACATGTTTACAGTGCCGTCACAATCCGCCAAACTAATTTGAACCACGTGAAATCACGTTTGCCAATTCCAACCGATCATTGCTGTTACATTAATCTCAAACTCATTTTGTTTGTTGCTGAAGTTGGGATTAAAAAATCTGAGATATGACAGACTTTGTTTTTCTTCTTCCAACCATCCCTTTCCAGAAAAACAGGTTATTACCATGGGCAGTGCATTCGTCAGTCCGCTACCACCATTATCGCGGCGTCGTGCATCATGCCCTTCTCACTCGTTAACACCAGTAATCCGTCGGCGTCTTCCAACCTATCGATTCTGTATTTGTCTTCGTGAACATAGTAATGTTACTTCACGTTATTCAAGTTCATCACCTGTTATTGTTCCAGTATCGCAACGAATTGATCAAAATGATAATAACAACAACATTACGATGCCTACAACTGCGTATGACCAAATGAATAACAACAATATGCGTAGAAATAATTTAAATAACAAAACTCATATAACACAAACCTCATATCAATCTAGACAACAGCTTAATAGTACTAGAGATGACCAATATTGGAGAAAGCAAAATTCAGCATTAGTACTAGAAGCACGACGTAATGGAGTAGATTCAGCAGTTGAAATGTTACGGTGTTTACATCGTGATGGCGAAGCAGTAACACAAAATTTTAATCAAGTAGTAAGTTTATTAGCGGGAAATGGTAGACTTGAAGATGGATTAAAGTTAGCTGAAGAAGCAAGTGAAAAAAGATTATCAAATATAATAACATTTAGACCATTAATGAAATTATGCTGTTCGTTAGGTGATGGTAATGGTAGTAAAAAAGTATATAAGTCTATGTCAAAATATAAGATAGAAGGTGATATGTTTATATATGCAGAATTAATGGGTGCTCTAGTTAGATCACAAGATATGAAATCAGCAAATTTAATATTAAAATCGTTAAAAGATAATGGTAAACAACCACATATTATATTATATAATACATTAATGAAAGAATTTGCGAGACGTGCAGATGTTAAATCTGGATTTCAGACATTGGAAACAATTGAATTAAATGATATACAACCTGATGAAACTACGTTTAATACTTTATTAAATACTTGTGTAAGAGCTATGGATATTGAAGCTGTACAAAAAGCTATTGCATTAATGAATAAACATAATGTAAGACCTGGCACGCCTACATTTAATACAATACTAAAACTATATTCAAGAAAAGGTAAATTTGATAAAGCTTTATCTATATTTGAAGAAATGCAACAAATTGTACAACCATCAATTGTAACCTACAATACTTTAATCGACGGTTGTGCACATAGAGGGGACATGGAAAAAGCTTCTGTATTTTTTGAAAGAATGGTTAAAAATGGGTTTTTGCCTGATATCTGTACCCTAACTTCCTTGCTGAAAGGTTTTGGTAGAGCTAATGATCCTAAAAGAGCTGTGGAACTGTTCGATGCTATGGTTTCAGGTGGTTATAAAATTGAAGAACGTACAAGATATGCTGTTGTTAATGCTTGTTTAAGGGGTCGTGATGTTAAAAACAGTAGAAGATATTTGAGAGAGATGAAAGAAAACAACATGTTAGTTCGCACAAAAACATGGATCTGGATGTTGGAAAGTGATGTTTTGGCTCAACAAGAAAATGGTGCTTTAGAAAGTTTGGGTCTCATGTATGCAAACGGTGCTTGTCTGGATGCTGGCTCCAAAGCTGCTTTGGTAAGAGATATTCGTGAGAAAGGTATTATGCCTCAGTTTTTGCGCCAATTAAAGGCCGCCAGAACAGGGGAACCAAGAAATTAACTTTTGATCCTCTTTTGCTCCTCTTCTGACCCTCAGCTATGTTCAAATTGTATAAAAAGAAATGAATAAAACAACAGAAGCCATAAACTGATCAACCTCAGTTTCTGGAAGAAAAAAAATTCAAGCTCCCTGTCAGCAGCTAATAGAGGATTGTTCAAATTGTATAAAAGAAATTAGCAAAACAATTGAGACCGAAACTGATCAATCTCAGTTTTTTGAAGAATAGAAAAGTTGGACCTGCCGGGCTTTGATCCCGGTACCTCCCGTAGATTCAACTACGTGCGAAACGGGCACTCTACCAATTGAGCTACAGGCCCCACAATGTAAGCTTTCATGGTGTTACACTTGGTGGGTGGATTCATACAAAACTTCATTTTATACCTAAACTTTATTTTGTCGCCTACAGTATATAGCCAACTTTTGAATTTTGTAAATCCGTGAAGGCGGCGGCGTAAGGAGAAGTATCCATAACCAATTTCTTTTAGAGTGAATAATCCGAAAATTGCAGTCTGATTACAAAAGCAATTGTTTCGACTGCCCTTATAATTTAACGTTCTTACATCCTTCCAAATTTTCAACAACCGCCTCATCTCTGTGATCCTTCACCGTTACCATCATGGGCAAGGCATACTTGAAGTATGAACAAATTGCAGGCTTTGGAGTCGTCGCCAGTACTAATGTTCCCGTCAGACAAATTTACTGTCCATCTCCTTCATCGACATCAACATCAACACCAACTTCATCACCGTTCATAGCCACAGCCGCTGTCGATATTCTGACAGTATGGAACATGCGAACAGGTGAATCCGTTATTCGTTTCGGTAATTCATCAACACGTAAGGCAGGTGCT
This sequence comes from Odonthalia washingtoniensis, assembly GCA_032358235.1. Classification (NCBI taxonomy): domain Eukaryota; phylum Rhodophyta; class Florideophyceae; order Ceramiales; family Rhodomelaceae; genus Odonthalia; species Odonthalia washingtoniensis. The sequence continues at coordinate 12,101 of JAULBU010038041.1, read as the reverse complement.
ATTTCATCGATTGCCGTATCATCATCTACATATTCATCTTTAAAAAATGCAACAAGTAAAGAAATTAAGATAAATAATAAAAATATTATGATAGCATGTGGATATACAGATGGATCAATTCGTGTATGGAGATTTAATGTAAATGAAATTTCATCATATAATCAAGTATTTTCTGAACATCCAGATGATGAACCACAACCATATATTACATTTAATGGGCATAGGTCAGGTATTTCATCGTTAATATTTGAAAACTCTACAGATGGTATACCTGTTCATTTAGTAAGTGGATCAAATGATGGTGATATTATTTTATGGAATATTTTAGAAGGTAACGGCATATTTAGGTTAAATGCTCATGCAGATGCTGTTACTAATGTATTAATATTTAAATCATATATTATATCATCTTCAAAAGACAGTTTAGTTAAAATTTTTGATATTGATAATCAACATTGTATACAAACTATAACAGATTCACATTCTGAAATTTGGGGATTGCAATTACAATTTCAACAAAATAGTGATATCGCTTTATTATTTATTGGTAGTGTAGGTAGTGAAATTTATTTATATTCATTAATGAATAAGAACGAAAGAAAAGAATTTCAAAAATCTTTCAATAATAAAAATAACGATGAATTATTTTTAAAAGGTTTTGATGAAAGAGAAAATATATTTAAGAAATTAGGTCGTGTTGAAAGATCTACAGCAATGGATAGAATATCATGTATCGAATCTGGTTTAGTTAATGGTGAAAGATATATTTTAGTATGTGCAGTTGATAAAACCGCTGAAATTTTTAGAATTCGTACGCATGAGCAAGCTGAAATTCATAGAAAACGTAGACAGAAACGAAAATTGGCAAATATTGAAAAAGAAGTTAAAGGAATTGCACAGGATGAAGGTTGGTTGGATGAAGAAGATGGTAAAAAAGTTGAAAGAGTAATTGAAGGACGAAAGGAAAAAGAGGCAAACTTTAATATTGAAGCTATTGATTATATGGTAAGTGTAAGGCAATTAAGAATGAAAAAGAAATTAAAATCAATTTCTTTTCTTTTACTATCAACTTACATTCCAGTTGATGGTCGTAAAAAGAATGCTGGTGTTGACTTGCAACTTTTAGTACAACATAAAGATAATGCATTAGAAATTCATAGTGTTGTTATAGGAGGAGGTAAAAAGAAAAAAAATAGAAAGAAGAAGAAAGTATCGGAAGATGAAAATGAGAATGAAGAAGAAGATGATGATGCTGATGATGAAACATTAAAGGTTGCTGATGAAATTAAAAAGTTGGTTACTTTGGATTTTCCAGGTCATCGTAATGATGTAAGATCAGTTTCCATTTCACCAGAAGAAAATACTTTGTTATCTACGAGTGATGGAGCTTTAAAATTATGGAATATAAAAAGTCAAAAATGTATTCGCACGATGAAATTTTCTGGATATGGTTTATGTACACAATTCCTTGGTGCTGATGGAATGATAGGTGCAGTAGGTACAAAAACTGGATGTATTCAAATGTATGAATTAGGATCTGGATCATTAATAGCACAGGAAGAAGATGCACATGCTGACAAAGAAATATGGTCTATGTGTCTTGATAATCATATTTACGACGCTAAAACATTAGTAACTGGTGGGGCTGATAAACGAGTTTGTTTCTGGGAGTTGGACAACGTACTCGTTGGAACTGGTGGTGAATTAGAATTAACACGAGTTTTAGAAATGCCAGATCAAGTTTTATGTATACGTGTTGTATATGAAAGAGAGCGTCCTTTATTACTTGTATCTATGATGGATTCTACTATACGATCTTATTTTATGGATACTCTGGAACCTTATTTAAATTTTTATGGTCATCGTTTACCATGTATGAGCTTAGATGTTTCTAGTGATGGTAATGTTCTGGCTACTGGAAGTGCTGATAAAACAATTAAAATATGGGGTTTAGATTTTGGTGATTGTAAAAGAAGTTTAAGAGCACATGGTGAATCTGTTTTAAGTGTTAAATTTCAACCGAGAACACATTACTTGTTTTCGGGAAGTAAAGATGGAAGTTTGAAGTATTGGGATGTTGATAAATATGAAATGATTTGTGAAATTGATGGTCAAAGAGGTGAATGTTGGGATTTATGTATAAGTGGAGATGGTGAAATTATGGGAAGTGTAAGTCATGATCGAATGATACGTGTATGGAGAAGAAGCGATGAACCCTTGTTTCTTGATGAAGAAAAGGATAAAAGAATGGAAGAACTTTTTGAATCAAAATTAATCGATGATGATATTTTACAAGCTAGAAAAAATAGGAAGGGGGTTGTTGGTGATGATGAGGATAAAAAGAATATGGGATTCATGTATGATGAAGGTAAAGGTGAAGGGTCTGCCCCTGGAAAAATGTCAGTAGATACATTGAAAGGCGGTGAAGCTTTATTAGAAGCCTTGTCAATATGTGAAGAAGAACGAAATAAAGAAGAAGGTGAAGGTAAAAATCCTATCATGTTAGGAATGTCAGCGGAAATTTATTTATTGAAAACTTTGGAAAGAATACGTTCACCTGACTTGGAAGAAGCTTTACAAATTGTACCATTGGATGCAGCTGTTGCATTACTTGAATATTTCGGGAAAATGTTAAATCCAGAAAACAGTAATGCAAAAGTTGTCAGGCTCAGGATTGAAAGTATTGTGAAAACTGGATTCACCTTAATCAGAATGTATCATGAACAAATGGGAGCTGGGGCAATTCATCGAAATGTCTTGAATTCATTTTATGAAAATGTTCGAAAACGATTGGAAGAAATTCGGTCGAGATTCGCAGTCAATAGAGCAGGTCTTCATTTCTGGAAATTGGATCTCGCAGATAAAAATGACAGACCGTTTAGAGATGCAAGAGCAAGAGCTTATAATATGGAAATTGAACGTAAAGATAAAGCAGAGAAATCTTTAGGAAGAAAACGTAAACGAAATTATGAAATTACGGAAGGGGGTAACAATGATGAAGAAGTTGATGCTGAAATGACGACTTGACCAAGCAAAATGTGTCCAGTAAATTGCTAAAAGCATGTTTTATATTTTTATTATTATTATGTTACGCGGGAGCGTGGATTGTGCAGAATTTTCCTTCCAAATTTCGTTGGATCAATTTTTTGGGTGGCGTGACAGACAGTGGTTACTGAGATCTTACGAAATGTTGGCATAGAATGATCCTATAGAATCACTGACGACACTTTAAGCAGCGGAGTGGTTGCAAATTGAGACATGCAATGCATAACGTCAGTTCTATGGACTCTAAATGAAATAAAAAGAATATGGTACTGTTCGCTTGAAAAAAAAACTGAACTCCTAAGAGATAGCGCTGGGATGGGAATCGGATCTTGTTGTATGCATCATTGAGCCAGTAAACAAGGCTTGGTCAACTTTGGCAGAAGAATGATATAGGCCCAACCAATTTTGGAGGTTCAATTTAGATAAAAGGCTTTCATGAGGGATCATGATTTAATCTTTATCAATGCGGGTTTCGTATCCAAGTGATGGAAGGATCTAAGAGAGAAGTTGAATGTTCAAAACTGTCCCGTCTAATAACTAATGTCGTCTATGTGACACTGACGGAACCGTTTGAATCATTCGATAAAGTTTTTTGAAAGACTGTCTTCTTCTGCTCGGTTCCTTCTCCTAGCTATAATGATAGATAGACATCACATCATCGTAGATAATCACCGATTAACCATTCATTTGCCTTAGGCTTTCGTATACGTACACCCATTTACATTCAACCGACGCAATGGGTGGACTGGCAGTAGTAGTTGTAGTGTCGTCGTTTCCAATAAATTCCCTCTGGAACAAGAAATATACATTTTGAAATGCCACTCAAATCGAACCGGACAAGAATGTGGATATGGAGTACCTTTGGCTGCGAAGTGTATGTTACCCACTCGTACCGCTCCTCCCTTCTGTATAACGAACAATAACGCCAGTGAATGTAGTTCTTACAATGGTGCCTTTTCTTATCACGTAGTCGTGCGAAGTAAACTATGTTGGAGAGTTGTGAGCGATGGGATTTTATTCCTGTCGTTCCATTACTTCCTGAGTTATCATCGTCAGTTGTTTCATGACTCTCCGTAAATACATTATCTAATGCCCGCGGATAACCATGTCCAGAATACGAGTAGGGACCTGGTAGTGATAATCCAGTCGAATGCCCAATATCCTATAGCACATCTGGGAGATCACTGGCACAGGCTCTTTTCAGTTCCGCACTACCGTAAAAGTATCTAACTTTAAGTATTTTTCCGGCACTGCAGAACTAAAAAGACACATCGGCTTTGTCTCACTTTTCTTGCGTATTTTCCACTCCTAACATAAACTCTCTCGGAGCAGGGTGGCCTTGCCGGTACCCTGACTATTCTGGCCTGTTCCACGCTATCCTGCCGTTGGCTGCCTGCATTGTATGTGAAGTTTAGTAAAGCGTTTATTTCAGAAAATACAGATATTTTGACTTCTTCGAATAGAAAAATAAAAAGTCTAGGGATCACAACACGTCATAAGAAGCGAGGAGAATAATGACCACAAGTTTTGTGATATTTCCTGCTGTTTTTTTTTATTTCTGTTCGCATAGATGTATTTTTATCATTTTTTATTAATTTTCAACATATCTTTGTTTTACTTCGCTGCTTATTACACTAGATAAATAAGGATAACTTAACTAAGCATTGATTTAGTACATTTCTCGATCCGATCTCAAATGTTCCCCGCGATTCAGGTTGTTTCAACCATCGGGAATTTCATCCCTCATCATTTGCAAACTTTTCTTGGTGTTCTCCATTAGGGAGTCCATAGTAAGACCGAATTCGGCAAGTTTAACTTGGTATTGTTTAATGAACATTTGTGATGAGAAATCATCTGTAAGTTTCAATCTAGTTAAAAAGATATTATATCTATCAACGACATCAAAAGCACGATCAACGAACATTTGTTTACCTTCTCTATCAAATTTATTATATTGATGGCCTAGTTTAGCCAGTTGCGTATAGTCGGATTCCAGAGACATCATTTCCTGTCGTACTATTTCAGACTTCAATAATTTACTATCTCCTAAATTAGGGAAAAATGGTCCTAACATTGTTGACTGATTCCTTCTTGTTTCTGTTTGATTATCACTATGATGGTGATGGTGCATAGGTATGGATGGGGTGGCGATTGTTATCGGAAAAGGTAATGGATGACGTGTTCTTCGAAATGTTTTTGGTCTTAATGTTCGACGGACTGTTGTTGTTGATGTCCTTGAATGTATTGTTGACGATGACGATGATGATAAGAAAGAGGAAAGAGGAAGAGACGGTGCGAATGTCGGTATTTCTATTGAATAGTACGTCATTTTGACACAATTATATCAAAGCTGATATAATTAAAGATGAATTCCTTTCGGTTCTACTTATTTTCCTTGTCCCTCTGGTAGAGACAACGGTGGAGTGGGCGAAAGAAGTTGTTTAGTGGGGAATCATTGTATCTCATTTTTTATCCCAACCAACAAGTAATTTGGATGTAAAACAAGCCGACTGTAGGACATGATTGGCCAATGAAACGATGTGTACGTGTGATATTTTAGTGCACGGTTCTCACTCCTTTATTCATTCATTTCTGGCTGTCATTTATTGAAATTGGAAATCGTTCATTTCTACCCAAATTCACTCTCCTGCCCCACATTTGTACACGTGTTCATATGATTTTTTAGCATCAAAAGCAATCAAAACGCGGGAAATTTTTGTACCCTTTGGCCGTTGATCTTATAAGATCAAGCTAGTGTACATTACAACAGCAACGATGAACGATGATACGTTGAGCCAAAATGAGAAAAAAAAGATAATTCGATTTGTTCGACAAGCTGATGTCAAGAGTGTTGAATCATATCTTAAACAAAACGATATAAAGGAAACAATAATTGGTAATATAAGAACAGATGCAGATGAAACGTTATTACATATATCAGTGACATGTAACCCTGAACAAAAAGCCATAGACATGACTAAATATTTATTATCATTTAATACCGATATCAACGTACGTGGTTTAAGATCATCTGCAAGAACAGTATTACATGAGGCGTCCCGTATGGGATACCCGAACGTATGTAAACTATTAATAGAAGCAGGTAGTAAAGTAAACGCTGTAAAAAGTGGTGATTGGACATCTTGTATGATTGCATGCAATTCTGGATACTATGAAGTAGTTAATATGTTATTGATCCATAATAATAATAATAAAGATATGATATATCAAGTAAACAAAGACGGTGCCACTGCTTTACATCTTGCAGCAAGAACAGGATGTGTAAAATGTATAAAAATGATCATGGAGTATGATGCTGAAAATAAAATGCTAGGAATGATGACAAGGAATGGTAAATCTGTATTGCATTATGCTGTTCGTGGCGGCGATTATGAATGTGTCAGATTCTTTGTAACTATTAATGATGGCAAATTATTACATGTTGCAGATGAAGGTGGTATGTTACCTGCTCATGAAGCATGTGGTGTGGGAATTTGTTTGAAAATTGTAAAATTGGTTACATTATCAAGCAAATTAATGAGGAGTGACTGTGCGGGGTTGAACGTGTTACATCATGGTGCATTTGGTGGAAATGTAGACATTGTTAGATGGTTATTGAATGAAATGCAAATGGACATAGCAATTGAAAACAAATCGGAAAAGGGAATGACAGCTATTGCTCTAGCTATGATTCATGGACATGTTGATATTGTTTTATTACTCATGGAAAATGGAGCGATTGTGAAGAATGAGTGGATTCAAAGATGCAAACAACTGGGTTTTCATCTATGTATTCAAGTCATTAATGAGTTTCCACGAACATGTGACAAACGAAAAGAAAATGCATAAAGAAGCAGGAACAAACCGTATGCCGCTCAACGCACTCGCCGATAACCGATCCAAGCAAAGGCGAATACATAATAATATTATTACATTATGTATTCGTTATATTATAACTTCCGCCATTTCCAATCAACAGGCCCATCTAAAGGCAGCTCAACTGTACAAATGCCTATGACCTCACTATAGGCCACAGTAAATTGGTAACCAACAAACTAATCATACAGTATTTGATCCGACACGTGTGTATGACGCACACACACTGCACCCACTGTATACTTCGACAAACACGAAATCACGGTGAGTACACTGGAACTTACAGTATATTGGTAACGAACAACTTGATCTCACTAAGTCTTTATACATTACAAGATTCACACCTCGCTGGTGTGAATCCTATTACGATGTACCTATGTTTTCAAGTGCATCATTTGCATTTACTTACATTATTCGGCGTTGCCATTCTTTTCCTATACAAGTATGGCATTCGCACCATTCTCTTCTTCCACTCTTTTCTTTTTTCAATCATCTTTCTAATGACTTAACTACATCTGTAATAATTACATTTCACTGGCATACTGGTAATCCAGCTGTTGATCAACCCATCGAACGTATTTATACGATCGATAAAATGTTGCGATTCTCTATGCTCTTTCTACAGTCCTAAGACTTCATCCTATCCTCCGTATTCTACGATATTCATATTTTCTGGTGAAATACAACTACACATACATATAGATCTGGTACGTGACATCATCTTCAGGTGATACTTAGACATCAACCTCCATAACTAAAACGGCCTGCATGTGCCCGTATTTCATGTCACCTACGATTTCCAGCTTATCCAGCCTACACATAGTCGCATACAGTTTTCAAATTTCACTTTTTTTAATATATTTTCCCTCCTCCTTTTCCCCTTTCTTTCTCTTTTTAGCTGCATCCAACAAAAAGCACCAACCGTCACTTCTTATCCCTCCATCACATAGGCCCAATGTACACTATCTCCTCACGCATCATCCTATTCCAGCCAACACTCCAAACCAACCTCATCCTTCACCCTGCAAACCATTTTTAAACCCAACTCTGTTACATAGCTATCTCAGCACACGCCCTCCTTCCAACAAACCAAACCACAACTGCTACATAGTATCTCCAATAATCAAAACAAAACCCGCCTGTTACTTTAATAAAAAAGAAAAAAACCTTCACCCTCTTCAGGAGAAATGGCTCACCAACCCTGATAAAACACAATGACCAGGAACCCTACCGTTTCTTGGCCTTCATCGTCTGCAACCGTCCTATCTTTGTCCATTTTACCTATTTCCTCTATATTATCTGCTACATTACCACCTCTTCGGCATCACAGACTAGCTCCCATACACCACCTCCCCCCACAACCAACAGTTCGAGATTACCCGGGTAAAGACTAAGCGGCGGGATCTCACAAGTCCACCAACGTCTCGACGTGAACTCCGGGGACGGCGTACAAACTTACATCCACAACTTCTTCCGCACAACCATCCGCCACACATCAGACACCCGTCCAACCTATGCAGAAATGGCAGCCCATATGCTAGCCCGCACAACCCACCTCATAATTATCAGCTTCCGAACACCTCGACAGGCAATCAAACAAACATTCACCATCCCTAGAGGTTCTTCTCCGACGTCTGCACGAAATACTCAAGATGGAGAAGGCATAGAGTCTCGAGCATACACAGACAGGAACACAGCATGGGAAGCTTGGGCGCATTTCCACGAATCCCAACCTCGTCCAACCTTCTCGGTCCAGGACATAGACGAAATCAAAATACGAGTCCATCATGGCGCCCGCATACTATCACGGGCTCCACACCGAGAAACTTGTAACTAACATCCAGCACCAAATACAGCATCCCAAACCAACAAACAAGCCCAACAAGAAATTAAACTCCCAATGCTGCGCGACGAACTCAGACTTCTTCCCATTTTCTTTCCCTCTCCCTTTGCATTCGTCGATTTCACCTGCCCTCTCTTCTTCCGTTGCTCTCCCAAACTGCCTCTCCTTTTCTTTCGACCCATTCATCAAAATAATTAACCACCTCGTCTCAGCCACATCCTTACCTTCATCACCCTTTTCCAGAAACAGCGCACAGTTACCAACCCTACTCGAAATCGCGAAAAAAACTCCAACACATTCCCTCTAACCCCTTTCCAATACCTCATCCCCCCCATACACTTACCCCGTTTTCTTTCCCTCGCCGTTTCCAAAACTGAATTCGAACATCCTCCAACATCTGACCACTTCACGGATTACAATCTCTACTCCCCACTCCCACCCACCCCTGCCGAGATTTTAAGGCGGAGAGATTTCACCGCCATTGGTCCAGCGCATTTAGCCCCTCCACCATCTCGTCCTCCGTCGGATTCCCAGCACGCTTTGAAATGGCTCAAACTTCTTCCTCCCGATATCAGAACCACCATAACAACCGAATTAACCACCAGCTTCCAAACACCTATACTCAACGCTCTCACCTCCATCTTGACATTCATACCACCAACACGTATGCACCTGCATGACAATAAATACCTCGACTTTCTACAGAACCTTCACACCTCCGGCCTCCTTACTGCCACCGGGGAGATCAAACAACATCAATGCTATCCCACTACGCATCACAGCTGTAACTAACCCCTTTTGCCGTTACCAAAAACAGCAACACCGATCGCCTGATATAGTGGCCGCGATTTACTAACTCCTCTCCTATCCCCCTATATCCTTTCCTTCCCAATCCAACGCGCTTCACTCAAATAGCCTCGCTGTACCACTACCTCAATTCTTTCTTCTTAGATATTTCCAGTATAGCCCACAACCTAATTCTTCCCGACCACCTAGCCGACCTCTTCCCGCTCCCAACAATATCGCTGCATGATCTACCGTCCCACCTTCGCACTCATCTCATCTATCACCTTCAACTCACTGATCCAAGAGAAAACGTCATCATCTGTCGTAGGCAAGCTGCCTTACCCGTGGGTTTCACATGGAGTATCACGCTCGCCCATCCCATCGTTGCAGGTCTCATAAGGCACTAATCTCTTACCCCACAGCTCAAATCTCTCTCTGCACATGGACCTGACCGTCCAGTTTCTCAACTCACCATTAGAGCTTTTCCAAATCACGCACGCCATCCATGCCCATTGTCTGTCATAGAATCCATGAAATTTCAGCAATCCTCGCCAACTGGCCCTCCCAACTCCCAATTCGATGGCACCATCTTCTCCACACCCTCCTCATCGTCATAGGTCTCCCAATCAGAACCAAAAAGTATCACCTTTCGACATTTCTATCATCACTTTTATCGGTCTGTCTATAAACCTAAAAACATTTACGATCGCGCCTAACCCCGTCATACTACCGGCCCTTCTCACCGAAATGCAACAGCATCCGCCATCCCAACTAATACTTATCACGACATCGCAGCTTTGGATCGTCAAACTACTCTGGCCCGCAGTCCTTTCACGCCCTACTCTAGCCGTCCTTCACCTCGCCTTCTGCTACCCACTTGTCTCGCCAAAGCAACCACATTCACACCTTTCTCTGCACAGCGCGCTGAGCTACCTAACCTCGCTCACGCATACATGCGTTGTCAACATCAACGCTCCGAACCACGCCATCATCATTTTCTTGGACACATCAACCGTAGCGGGAGAGGTCGTCTACACCGTCATCTCAACCGAGATTTCCCACACCTCTGGCGCCTATCGCCACTGCTAATCAATCTTTCTAACCCTGCTGGGGCTGAGCTGTTCACTGTTTCCCACACTATTTCACCGTACCTTGCCAGCTTTCCCGGAGGTAAAGCCGCCGCTCTTCTCAGCTTAGACCCCAATTTGCATTCGTTCGCCATCGTGGCTTTCGTAAACGACTAGCAATAAATTTATTAAAGTTATGAGATTATGTCATGAAACAGGGTGAGATTTGGATGAGATGAATTTCATGACATGAGAGAGACACGGGTGTGTGGCAAAGATGCATTGACGGGAGGGAGATGAAGGCTTTTTCAAATGTATTTTTTGATAAATAAATGGGAAATAAATTGATTCAAAATGGAATTTCTTTCAAAATATAACGAAATTCGTTAGCTTCTTCAGTTGTACAAATTTAATTGAAATTTACTAATTTGGATCATAAACTGTAAAGCTTGCTTTAATTCAGTCGTTATGTGGGACTAGTGTGCCACCGTTCGCCGAACCCCCAAAGTTCGGTGTCGATAAGCTCTTTGTCCAACCAGTTGTTAACCTCACAATCAAATTACATTAAATGAATTATTTTCCTTTGCACCTTCCCACAGTCATCATTGTCATTGACTGTTGACATCTCCATACTGGCATTGGACATTCGTCTGTGGCAATTAGACATTTGTCTGTTGGGGAGATAAGTCACACAGCTACTGTAGGTAAGAGAAGAAGAAACGGTTTTGGTTCTGAACGGAAATAGAAAGCTTTACCCACATCTATTTGTAGTGACGTCACTGCTGCCTGCCTGTTTGTTGCTTTTGAGGTGTGTACCTCAATTGTCTCGTCATTATTTATACTATTGAGTTTATTCCTTCCAAACCAAAGGATATGCTCAACAACAAAGTCAAACCCTTCATCAATTCTCCACCAACATTGTATAAAGTTGAGGCCGGTGTTTCTGTCTTCCTTGTTCTTTTTTGAAGGACACGAGTTGTGACCGGCTAAAAATGGATTCCAAAGATAATACTATCATGGCGTCCGTACAAAACACTTCATCATCTGCAATGATTGGAGAGATAGCAGAAGAAGAAGGAGAAGAACACATACTCATCGAAAGTTCTTATGACACGACTTCCACAGCAACCAATCAGAATACTAATGGGGTGGCGGAAAATGGGACGGAACACTTTTTTGATTCTGACTCATCTCAATGTCCTCATGAAGATGTTGTCGGGGATACAAATGCCTCTATTGTACGTGGTATAGTACAAAGTAATGATGCTCAGTTACAATTTCCGGCTCCTGATTCAAATAATCAAACAGAATGTCAAAATTTATCGTCAAGTCCAGTTGTGATCGAAATGAAAATGGAAAAGGAGGAGTCTAGTACAGGTGTTGTGCTCGATAACTCTGCTGCACAGTCGAGTATTGCCGATCATATTGATTTCGAAAGTACGTTAACGGTCCCTTCAACTGCAACTGCATGCAATTCTGATACT
>JAULBU010038030.1:0-15071 GCA_032358235.1 Odonthalia washingtoniensis | reverse complement strand
CAGTCGTGTCAGAGAATTAGGCCAACTTTGCGGACCTATAAATTACTCCATAATTTCATGGCTATCAGAATTCGTTAATTTCATAACGTTAATACCCGGTACCCTGTCCAACATATTTATTTTCTATCATTGCGCGTTATTTACAGACCTACTACTAACCAAATTATATTTTGATATAATGCGTTGTTTAAAAAATAATCTTTCAGAAATTGGAATAAAAACTGTCTTTCATTGTTATAATTCGATTTACAGGTAAACATCTACAGTTATAGCTATGGTAATGGCTAGATCGTTTCTCGTTAACGGCGTGTCATCCCGATTGATATCGGCGGTGTCGCAAAGTTGTTTTGCCATGCCATCCGAATCCTGTAAAGAGGCTGCCAGTACAGGTGGAGCAGGGTCTGGAGAAAGTGCTTTGGTACACCTATCGATGGAAACTTTATGTTCTCCCTGAAGATGGTTAATAAACAAATTCTTTGGAGTGACCCGTATGGCTGGGTATTGACCCACCAATTTCGGAAGTGATTTGTTGACAGAGGCTGATTGGGAGTTTGTTTTTGCAGTTGAAACAGCCGATTCAGGAATTATTTGAATTTCAGCAGGGGAGCGGTCCACGAATACGTCGTCCCCAGGTTGGAAGAGTGTTTTATCCATGCGTATTTTCGAAGCACTTCTTGTAATTCGCTTGAGCAAATCGCATATTTCCGTCCGTATCGGTAACCATCACTTTGAGTTGTTCCAGGATGCATATTTTTCTAGTGCGTGTAGAGGCTGGTATTGAAAGAGTCACAATCGGTATTGGAGGTAACCAATATAAAAACCGGGTTCGGAGTATGTCTTGAAATACACAGAGAGAACGAGTTCATGGCGGTTCGGTGGTTTACTTGTCAGTTGTACGCATAGGTCAGTGGCTGAATATACTCTTCCCAATCCGTTTGGTGTTTAATGACTCAATGTCGTAGACGCCTTGCAATTGTCGTGTTATACAGTTCGGCTTGTCCATTGCTCTGTGGGTGGAAGGCTGAACAAAAGAGTTGTAGAATTCCGAGAGCTGAAGAGAGCGTGGCGAAGGGTTTATATATGAAATTGGAGCTGTTATATATTAAAGTAATCAGAGATGCCGAAGTTGTAGATCCAGTGAGTGAGGAACGCAACGTCTTTTACGGAAGCAGTCTGTTTTTCAAGAGGAATGGCCTTGGAGAGCTTACTGTCCTGATAATGACTACCAGGACGAAGCGATTGCCAGTTGTGTTTTTGGGTAGTGTACCAAGAATGTTTATTGCCACAAATTCTACTGGTCCTTTCGGTTGGAAGAGCTCGAGTTGGTGCTCATGTTAGCATGGAGCGCCGCGTACCTTCGCACAGGATCTACATTCTATTACCGTTCAGTGGACATTATTGCGCATATTGAGCTAATAAAACATTCCGTCTGGGTGTATCGTACATACGTTCCACTCTTGGATGGCCAGACGAGATAGGGTAATGGAAGAAGTAGATGAAGCGGTCGATGAGAGTGTATGGAATGACGAGTTGATGTGCGCCGTCGATTTTGGAGCAACGAATGAAGAATCCGTGACGATCTAGGAAAAGGAGGGAGTCGGGCTTGTGAACTAAATTGGAATTTCTTGCATTCCGAGTCAGTAGTATGAGCGCGCGTCAGCCCTTGTTGAGTGACAGGATAGTGCAGATTCTGCGAGGCGGCTAGAAGGACTTGATAATTACCCTAGATCTGGATATGCCCTTCTTGCAGAGGATTGATGATGTCAGAGATGTCATGAAAGTTGGCACTGGCTGTACCGTCTGGAAGTAGTAGAATCGGGATTGTTAAATACACAACTGGTTCGAGTGTCAATGAAGTAATTTGGCATGGTGATAGTGATATACGATTTGTGCAGGCGGAGTAGCGTAATAGCACAGCGGGAACAGTGAGATGAAGGAGGGCATAATATGTGCTATTTGTGTGATATCGTGGGCTGGAGAACTATATGACACATACTGAGAGATGATGTCGCATACATACATCAACTACAGCAGAACACAGCAGAACACAACAGAATTATATTATGATACAGAAGAAAGGAACACGGGTTACAATGATTATACAGTCCACAATAGCTAATCCAAAATTACGAGAATTTTATCTCGACCAATAGAAAAACAATGTCCACACACGTTTTATCTATACTTTACAGAAATCGGGAAAAGAATAGGTCTTCAACCTTGATGATAAAATCAACAGGAGGCAGGATTAAATAGTAACGATCAAATAAACAAACCACGAAACCCATTGCTAACCAACTGGTCAGTGACCAACAACGAGCGACGAGCCAGTATCACTCTGAGGATAATCCGACAACGACGTCAACAAGTGCGTGTGAGAGGAAAATATTTACACGACACATGTGACCAGGGCGCTAGCGTACTCCTCGTAAAATGGTATCTCTACCGCGAATCCAGGGTCAACGGGTAGCATACCTCTACTCAACAGCCTTGATACTATGCAACACATCTACGAGAGTATGTGGAGGAGAGCCTAGGATCAGAAACTACAATCATAATAAAAACAGAGAGCACAGAACGAAGAGGACCTGGACGGCTACTGACAAGTGATGACGAAAAGAAAGGGTAGATAGATTACACGTGGGGCGGCTACTGATGGAGGAGAAGAATAGATTATACAACTAGAGGGGAAAGCCAAGGAAGAGAAGAGAGAAAGAACGAGGGGAGGACATTAGATAAGGGCATCTTTAGGATAGAAAGGAGGTAACCTTTACGGGTGTCGATCGTACTGAAGAAGTAACTTACTTTGAAAGTGCGAACATAGACGAAGCCACACGAGCCCTTCAATAGGGATGGCATAATCAATCGGGGACGTATGAGATCCGGTTGGGGAAAGACAGGAGAGGGAATTTGGAGCATGATGGCGAGGCCCGGGACTGTGTTGGGCTTTGAAGTCGTATTCCATGATTAGAAGGCGGCAACGTTGGAGACGACTTGTTCCAGTTGAGAGATTCATGATCCAACGGAGTACATCATGATCTGTACGTATGGTAAATTGAGTTCCCTCTAGATCGAGGCGTAGCAAAAGCATTTCCCAAATAATGGCGAGGCTCTCACAATGTGTCATGTCTTATTTTTGTTCCGCTGGGTTGAGTGTTCTAGACCAATAAGCATTGGGTTTTAGTGTTCCGTCATCCTGTTGTTTTTGCATAAGAACGCATCCGACCTGGTTATCACATGCATCTGTGTCCCGCGTTCACTGCGTAGGGCGCGACGAGGTTCTGTAACGCTAAAGCAGGTGAAGTATGAAGTTCGTGTTTGAGGGTTTCGAATGCAACTCTTCCTTATCGGTTAGGAAGGGGAATTGTTTTGGGCTCCCCCTTTCTTAGAATGTGCATATGGGGGAGTCCAATCGAGCGAAATTTGTGACAAAGTGATGGTACTCATTACAGAGTCCTAGGACGCTCCATAATTGTGTGGCCGTTGTCGGATGTTCCATCCCTTTCATGCCCTCGATGTTTTCGAGGCTAAGCTCAATTTTCGGGGATGGATTATGTGGCCAAGGTAATCCACGGATTCTTGAAGGAAGCACGATTTCTTGAGGTTGATTGAACGGCTCAGAGAGTAGATGTAGAATTTGTGTGACGTAGGTGGCTCGGAATGTCGGTGAAGGAGATGGTTATATCGTCCAAATAGACGAGATCTGATTGCCACTGAACGGATGAAGGGATGAAATTGATAGCTCGTTGAAAAGTAACAGGCTCATTTTTCAGTCCAAACTGCATACGCTTAAAACGGTAAATAAACTGATGGCTGACAAATTCCGTCTTATCACTATCCGATTCGGCAACGGGTACTTTCCAATATCCATAGTTGCAATTCAGAGTGCTGAATATCTTGGCATCCCCCAGGGAATCTATTCATTTGTCCATTCGGAGTAAGGGATAGGAGTCTCGAACCGTGACGGAATTTAGACCCCTTTACTCAATACATAAATGGAGGGAGCCATCCTTTTTGAATGCAAAGACGGCTTAGGATGCACATTCCATATTTTCTGGCTCGAGAACGTCGTCCTTCAACATGCGGGTGACCTCTTTCCGTTTTGTTCCACGCTGGGTAGGACCAGCGCGAAACGGCGTTTGAAAAATAGGTACTGCGTCAGGTTGAAGCTCGATCCGATGTTTGGAAGATGAAATCTTGCCAAGAATTCCATCCCATTTGTGGTGTAATGGTTCAAGTGCTTGTAGCGTGCTTGTAGCAGATCCATCCGATGTGGTTGACGGCGGTCGCCAACTTAAATGTTGGTTCGACAATCGACGGAGTGGTATTATGCATCGCTATCCCGTATAGAGTAGTATTTTCCCAGGCTGGACTGATTATCCACTTTCTCCAGTTACACGTGTCACAGCCTCGCTTGTCATACTTTTGGTCTGCAAGTTAATTAATATACTTATTGAAGCTCCGTGTGGTAGTATCATATACCCCTGTTAGCATTCGTGGTGCACGGTTGATCGTCGAGTCTTAACTGGACAAGTGGTTGGCTCGCCGTTGGAGACTTCGAGAGATTGATTCGCCGATTAGAAGCAAATCATCCAGCTCTGTTCGTGGCCGGGAGTCAGATGAAACCCAACTTGCGACGCACGTCCCACCTTTCAGTGTCATTACGTGCTTTGTTGACGTAACAGTCTTTTTGCTTGATTGGCCGTTGTGGAAGATTCCGTGTTGTTGATGGGTTTTAGTAATTGATTGCTTTTTCTAAATTTTTCCACTCGAGTTGTGGGTTCGTTATATATATAACAGATATTATGCCCGGAACGCGCCCCGTCTTACCACCGTACTGGCCTGTACTTACACATGGATGACCACCGTACATTACAGTACATTGCTGCAATTGTGTACAGTAAGTCGTGCACGTTTGGTGAAATATCTTATCACACAACCCGGATACACTGTGTTTGCTCAGGTGTCCCGTACAGTAGGTTGACATGTATTTTTCTATTCTGCCCTGGATGTAGTGCATATACTTGTCTATCGTCACATATCAACCATGTATCGCACAAAATATGACTACTGTCAGTTTTCTTTCTTCCACAGCTTAACCTAACTCTCGAGTAGATCCCCAGCATTTTTCTCACTCCTCCTCTTCCTTCACTTGTGTGATCAAACGATTAGTCGAAAGTTCGACATATGGCGGTGTAAATTTTGAACATGGCACCTTTCGGATCGTCCGAGGCTAACTAGTTGGTGAGGCAGACTTACGGTACTGTCTCGGTTAGTGGTGATGGGCGTTCCGTGATGGTACGTTCAGTGCCCATGAGATAGATGAGGCCAGTCGGAGGTTGGATTCTGTTGCTATCAGAGTGCACCTTTGGATGTGTACCGGAGCGGATGACAGATTGCAGATCTTGATGTAGAATGTTCGGGCGAATTCAACCTCATCAATTCCATTAGCGTCTAAAATCAGTGCCTTGTCTGTGGAGGGCATAGCACTGATTGAGGCGATACCACAAAAGTTGAAGTGGATTAGAACATCCGCCTGATGGTGTGTTTGCATCACCAACTGGCGTGTGATGTGAATTGGAAGGCTGATATCGGAAGTTCTTGGGCAGTCCCTGTTGATGTGGGAGTTATTCCATGAAAGGCGTTCGGAGTCGATGCGACTTGAAGTATGGGAACTGGTTCGGAACTTCCGGGTGTTACAGTTCGTTTTTAGGGTGAGATCTGTCGAATAAACCGATCGGAAAAGTCCGTGCCGAGTATTAGTGGGACGGTGATGTTGTCAACAACCACGCACCATACGCGGACACGTAAATAGCCGATGTGGATGAAAAGTAATATGACGACCAGTGTGTGGAGGGGGTTCCTGCTGTTTGCAATTGACCATTCGGTGCTGCTTCATTGAAACTGTTCCAGGCTGTCTAAATTAGGTTGAGATGAATCAGGTGCGATCCGGCGCTAGTAACCAGGACAGCCTGTATAGTATTGTGGTGGGTCGGAGTTATGCCGAAGGTGAGACTCGCCTTATATTCACCGTTTCAAATATTGAATCCAGATCAGTAAGTGAAGCGTAGTTGAGGTACAGGGGTGTGGAGGGCACCGAGAACCGATGCGGTTGTGTCCAAGAGGGAATAGTCGGTTAGATTTTGGGGCTTGGTTGTGGGCTATGTAAGTAGTAGGAGAATTCGGTGCTCAGGTAAAACCACTACTTGTTTTCGGAAGGCGGTGTAGCTTTATCCGTGGTCGCGTGCGGGTTTGGTGGTACACGTTGATTAGAGTGCAGTTACCCGCACCAACACGGTTGACGGCTATTGATGGATGCTAGATAAGAGCCGAAATTATGGTTACAATTTACAGTGCAGGACTGTAAGTTTCCCGTTTGGAGGTATTGGCACTTAGTTGTGATGTGGTCGTCACGTTGGTAACAAATCCCGCTAAACGGTCCCTTTTCCATCATAGTCGAATCTTTCGTTCTCCTGTCGCATGACAGTAGTAAAAACTTCTCATACGGTGTGCTCCGTATCATTTTAGGTGGTAAGGATAGAACCTGGGATGTGTGCAGGAAGGGAGTGCGGATAGGCAAACGAAATAGGAATGGCTTGTGTGTGGAACGTCATCGTTTCCATGGAGTGGGCTTGTCGTGGCAAAGCGTAGATGTCAGCACGTTGGTATTCCGATCGGTATGAACACATACTATTACGAAGGTGGGGGTTAATTCTCTCTGAAAAGATGGAATTATCTCTTTCAGTCGTAAATAAATTACCGCAACAATAATCCTCGTATTCTCTAATGGTCTCATACGCGCTTGTTGTTTCTTTGGGTTCTTGGAGGCATGTAGTAACAGCCGATTCGGCAGAGACGAGGATCTAGTCTGAGGCATATGTTCCTAGAAGTCAATCTACCACCACGGAGTAGTTCAATACCAGTGATGACTAATCAGATGTGCAATGTGCTCCTGTTTCCATTCGGAATTGTAGATTGTCCCGGGCGGATACGGGCAAGAAATAATGAAACAGCCACATGGAAGCTCCTTCATATACGCGGGCCCAATCACAGGCCGAGAGGAAACGTTGAAGAAATTCCAGGACACGGATGGGATCGGTGCCATTGAAGTGATGGCTCTTTAGTTGGCTCTCCATACGACGAGAATTTGTGTACATTTTTTCAACCACTTGGTCGTTGTATGATGGCGAACGAAATATTAATGGATAGCAGCAAAAATCAGAGTGGTTGCGAATGCTGTGATTGTCGGTTGGATTACGTCCATATTCGATATTCTGAGCTCCGTAGAAGTTGAGCGATTGAGGAGTAAATATCAACAGAAAGTGGTGACTAGGCGACTCAAGAACCTTGTAAGAAGGCGTAGCCCGTAGAGGGTTATGAGATCTTGTGTTCAACATGGTTCGTTTGTCGGCAGTGTACAGCTGCCGTGGTGAAGGATGGATTCTGAATTTGTGTATAACGTCAGTCTAGTTCATTTTTGCTTAACATATTGAAATTTGTTATGTACAACGTCTTATAGTAATCTCACTGTCTTCGTCAGGACCGTGGGTTGGTGAGAGATGGTGTTACAGGGAGTTTCAACAATGTTGATTGTAAATTCTGAATCTTTCAGCCAAGTCTTGTAGAAAGATGAAACCGTACCGCATAGGACTCGAGTTTCATCGCAACTCCCGGCGAGTTTGCGTGATAAGTTTTTGATCTTGTCTTTCATTGTCGCCAAATGGACAGTAACGGAATAGCCTTTCTAAGATTGAGACTTCCGTGCAATCGAAGGCGTACATTCATTATATTTGATGGAGGTTTCGACACGGATGATGGTGTCCAATTCCAAACGGGTACAAGTTGATTCGTCGACCAGGAGATCGTCGTGTCCACTGGGTCGGTCGAACATCAGAATGAAGGGCATTCATTTCAATCATCTACGGGGGTAGAAAACGAGAAGCATACTCTCTACTTTGAGAGAAATGGGCACCATGTACAGAGCGCTCGGCTGAAATTTTCGATGGCAGTGCGTGGCCTTGATCTTGTGAACGAATACGGCAGAGTTTTTCATGAGGTTTATGTGCTGTAAACGGCAATATGACGCGAGGCAGAACTATTTTGCGACGTCCCAATTGAGTTCTCTCCGGTTTGAAAACTTCATGCGTGCAGGACTGGCATCCACGTTTATATGGTCCGATGTCGGTGAGAGTAAATCGAAAGCAGAATGAAATACATTGTTATCCATCGATGACGATGATTAAGATGCTTCAATATCCGTTACGGGTTGTCGCTAAACTTGAGCCCTGCCATTCGGGGTCACAATGGATGCGAGGATGGCGTCATTCTGCTGACGCATGTTGGGGCCTAGCAGTGAAGGAGGTTCGTCATACATGAACTTGAAAAAACGTAGACTGATGCAGTTGCTTTGTGAGTTCGAGAGAGATCTCGGTTGATATTGAAATGTTCGAGCGGGATTGTCGGATGATGCGGTGCCGGTTGCATCAGTTGAGTAGCTGGGAGACCAGTGAAAGGTGGCGAGATGCTACCCTGAACGGAGAAACGGATGTGAGACATGTATTTATTTAAGGATTCGTTGGCGCCGTTTTCGGTTGAAGTGTGAACCTATGAAAGCTAACCTCCTGCTGACTTGTACGTCTCGCTGTGTCCCAGAGATGTCTATTAGAGACGAGGGACGGACGAGGTCGAACGACGACGGTAGCATGGAGGTGTGTAGCGTATACGTGGCGACATGTACAGCTATGCTTGCATAGCTGTAGTACGTCTCGCGTGATACCCTACAGTTGACATCTTTTTCGTATTTTATAATCTCCAACAGCCTGTCAACACAGCCTTTCGAAGACCATTACTAATTTTTCCAAACAACGGCCTATAGGAATGAGGAATTATTTTTTAATTTTGAGATTGAATTCGATAAAAAAATTCTTCTCTATTCTTGTTGAACTCAATTCTTGTTGAATCGACATAACGGACGTTTCTTTTCCTCACAGTAGTGAAGCGCTCAATATCACGCACTTTACTAAGACCCTCCTACGCGAAAAACCAACCCTCCAAATTTCCAGAGAGTTTTTTCTTTGCGTCGTCGAAACGGCTTCCTATGGGACGAAATTCCTGCCTGCGACGATTTTCATTTCTAAATCTCTGGTAATTTTTCTCCAATTTTGGGTTGGATTTTCGCGTAGGAGGGTCTTAAAAATCTTGGTCGTGGGAACCAGTCACGGACTAAGCTCACGATCAAGTTGAGACTATAAAGTTTCAAACTTTTAAAGTTTTCAAAACCTCAAACACTTTATACCGAAAAGTTTTTGAGCCTACAATATTTCGCTCAGGACTTGAGAACTTGAAAGAGGGTAGCTTTTCCATAGCGGTTTACAGTAAAGAACAAAATAGCATTGAATTTCAAAAAATGCCACATGATATTATGCTCACCTTTATCAATCGTTATGGACTAGGAAACAATATGATATCACACTGAACACTAGGATCATTCCATGAACTGACCTGGTTATCATATTTATTTCTAAATGAATCAATGAGATATCCTGATCTAGTTTGCTCCGCTCAAAATAATTCACAACGATATACACTGCCTTACATTTTGACTAGAAGCTACATGTTGTAATATGCAACATCTGTTTAGGAAGAACTACATTCTTTTACTGGAAAATAGGTACATATTCTTTCTGAATCTGGCAGATCCATTTTTTTGAGAAGAATTGAAGAAACTAATTTTGATCATATTTTCAATCCTTCGCCGTTTCATCATCCTATCATACGTTGACATTAGAACATGATAATTGTTTTTGAATGTTTTTACAAAGCTGAGACTGGAGAAGTTTTTTATGTAGTTCAATTGTCACGTTATTGAGAACAATACTGACAACAATGATGTCTTTCCTCATGCACGGGTTATCAAAACAGAGTTCGAAGAAAATTCTGGATTCTGGATCTATAGTGTGACCATTCTTTATATAAAGAAAGAGTCGACATCGAGTTGATGCAAAAGAAGTTTTCCCATATTGGAAGAAGTAGAGACATCTTTCTTTTGCTATCTGAATTATTGAGAAAGACCAAGAGCAAACGTTCAACAAAAGATATTCCACAAAATCAACAAGCTTACGATAGTTCAGGAACAGTACCTATTGCAGCACCGCAATAGCTGTCACAGAGAGCAACACTGCAACATGCCCATCAAGAAGAAAGACTTACCGAAAGACCCCCCCGTTCCTCCTGGTCAAGAACTTCCTCCAAGTGTGTTCTCTGGTTCTACTCCCACTGGTTCTGCCAGTACTAAGGCCTCACATAATTGAGCTGAGAATATTTGTGAAATGGGAATAAGAATTAAGGCAAAAAATAATAGGGATAGTTCATTTTACCTTGAGAAAGGACATGGCTTGTGTTGTACTGTAACCGTCTCATTCGCAATTATTTTGACATACCCATAATAATATTCTAGATCCTATGCATATAGATCGTAAACCATGAAGACAACGCATGAGGTGAAAATTAACAAAGAATTTAACCACAATTCACCCATATAATCCACACGCAAAACAGGAAAGCCAACATCTATATTTGAAATAAACTATTTATGTTATTTCATCGGAATGTTTGTTTTTAAATAAACATTCCGATAAAATTACATATCATCGTGTTTTAGCGTAACGCTATGTTAATGAGTGATTATATAATGTTGTAGAATCACGTCATTTGTTATGAGTTTTGATAACGCCCATTCTTCAAATCGTTGATACAATGCTGAGACTTAAAGTCCAACGTTATTGTTTTTAAGGTTATATCCAGTTACCTGCCAATTCATCATTCAACAAAAATTGAAAAATCTTCGCCTATCATTTAGTTGAAACTACATGATGTAATTGCAAAGTTACTACAGTTGTGCTCAACATTTTAAGTCGGACATCTCTGAATTCCGAATGACTAGCCTCGGATTCGGAAATAGGAGATTATACTCGGAATGTGTCTTCCATTTATCAACAGCGTTGCTTTTTATGAAACATATACGAAATATGGGGCCACGTTATTTCTTTCAAGACCTGAAACTGATACACGGTTTTAAAGGATGGACAACTTCTCAAACTGATATCAGTTTTAACTGTTAAAAACTAACTGTTAAAACTTAGATTTTAATATCCGCCAGATGAATGCGGGCTGTTTTTAATTAAAAAGTGAAAAGACAAGTTTTATCCATAGAGCGTTCTCAAAACTTTTTCTTCTTTATGAAAAACTCACAACTATTAAATTTCTATCAATTCTTCGTAATATGATGTTTGAAATATAATTGTTTCTTTTAGCATTAGTTTTAGAAAAAATACTCAACCTTTATATAATTTATTTTTATTGAAAGACAATATGTATTAAAATATAAAAATAATGCATTGTGTTTTTTTGAAAAAACGTGTTCCATTTTTCATTCCTAAAAGAATTATCTAAACTTAGAACACGCAAGTCGGTAAAACGATTTTTCGGAATTGAAATGCCTCCTATTTCGGCAGACCTCGTCGGATTTTGATAACAATATGCTTGTTTGAAAGAGAAATTACTCGCCGATGTCATCCCCAAGTGTTAGATGAATGCGATACATGTGTGAAGAGTTCTACCTGACAAACCGGATATTTATGAAAAGTCAGATGACGCCTAAAAGTGAATTGCGGGAAGAGTTTCAGACTTTTCCCAGGTACACGCGTTTAGTAACATGACACTCGCCAATAGAATGGAAGCATTTCATCTTTAAGACTGTTTTAATTACAGCATGGCGGTATACTGAGATGCCGTAGTATGTAGTATGAGATGGGCGGCCGGCCTCTTTTCCCGAACAATATTATCGCTACTGTATATTTCTGCTCTATATTTAGAAAAATCTGTCCGATCATATTTACATACCGTTCCCGTGTCGCAATGAACATTGCTTTCATGCGTTAAAATAGTGGCGTCGGGAGGCTCCTGGAGTAGCTTGGGCTATAACTCCTGACGGCGGTATATGTACTCTCTTTCTGGGAAACAAGGCGTTTTTCTCATTATCAACACCTTTCACGAAAACAGGTGCGGTCCCTATTCCATGACTACGCAATGTTCAGAAGGTGTTCAGAACAAGTGCAACACGGAGGTTTGATTCGAGATTGGGCCATACACTATAAATAAATCATCGTGCTGATTTCTTCTCAGCTTTGGTGCCAACTTTTTACAGCTCTGCATGGCAGTGAAAACAGTGTCAACATAGTAGACGGTGTAGTGACAAGTGAATACTGTGCATTGGACGTCTGTACACTGAGAATCTTTTTAAATTTTTGACTTAATATTTTTGGGAAAAGATCTCATCAGTAGGGTGATCGCTTGTACATGTAACACAATTTTAATTGTTTTAACATTTTATAAAACATGTACACTGCTAGAAATAATCTCATTATGAAACGAGTAAGAATATAGTATTGAACTACAGTAGAGATTTGAACTACTGTATACAGTTTTAATCACCGGTTATTCGTTGTTTTGTTTTTAAAAAGACAGACACAACACTGCTCCCTCTGATTCTCAAGTAAACGAACGTAACTCATGACAGTGACGGCGTCCGAGTGACGTCATAGAATACCGAAGAATAATGAGCCGAGTAAAGAGACACGTGCACTTCTTATTGTCCAACTGTATTTTCAACTCTCTTGCTCGACGATTGTACTGCATTGTTGTAACTGACAACTGTGAAATATAAATAAAAATAAACTCCTTGAACTATCTTTTCTTCAACGCGCAATTCGACAAAGGGCCATTTTCCGTTTAGCCCTCCCGACACCTTACAAATCTTGACTATTGGACGCGTGGCAAAATAAAAAGTGAAGTGATGATAGGGTGGCACTGTGGAAATTGAAGCAATGCACCGGCCGTTTTGTTTGAATGCTTCGATATAACCGGCGATTTTATGTTTATGTTTCAATATAACCCCCGGATGTTTTTTGTGTTTCAATTTGACCCCCGCCAAAAAAGTTTTTATTTCAATTCGACCTCCACACAATTTTCCTTGAATCGAAATATGGGCCGCAAGTAGTTTGATGATTCGGGAAGAGGGCGTCACTTTACTAATTTGCAAAACGGAAGGCGGCAACAATTCAATCAGTAAATATTTGACGAATGGCGCAGTTATCACGAATATGACCTTCTGAATGGCATAACGAGCAAGTATAACAGCGTCTCTTTGAAGTGACAGGTCTACGTTCATACCATCCTTTTCCTCGTTTCCCTGCTCCATGTACAGGTCTACCACGAGGGGTTGTTATAGCTTTCAGAATGTTTATATTATTACCGGCAACGACTGCTCTTTTTGCTAGTATCATAACGCTGTCAACATCATTCTGGGAAGGTAGAGGGAATGTAAAATTCTGGTACTGCTCTTTTCAAGTAGAAGTCAAAAGACGTTTGTCAACAAATTTGTGCAGATCTGCGGTTCCATATTTTTCTGACAAAACAGCAATTCCGTGAAGATTCGGTATTCCAGTTCCAATCTTCGAATATGAACAGCACATAGGAGGAACTTGTGATGCACTTGATATTACTTTAGTTCGCTTTTTTATTCCATCTGTGAAACTAGAAACAGTAGCCTCCATTTTGTCGGTTCCGTCTATGAAATCCACTGTACTCTGATAGAATCTTGCTCGGAAAATGAGGTCAACAATGTGTTGTTCGACATATGGTGTTAACGGATTGACACATTTAAGAGCAAAAAGTTGTCGATTCAAGAAGTTAGACCGTGGTGTGTAAAGAACTTTCGTAATCATTTGTTGCAGTTTGACAAAACAGATATTATTTATGAGTGATGTAGAAATTTGGATTTCGGCGCTCTGAGAAGTAGTTGTAAAATCAATCATTTTGAAGTATGAACGATTCAGTTCTCCCTTGCAAAATTTCTGAAAACACGTCTACTTCGTATTGCAGTACCTCTTAATAATTGCGTCAGCGATATCTTTCTTAGGTGCATATACGGCTCTGTCGTGAAGAGGCCCTGAAGTTTTTTTGCTGCCAAGCTTCGGTCCCATATTTTTCTTCACATGCAGTGCGTCTTGATTTTGTGGGGGGCCAACGGAAGAAAGTGGGAAATAAATCACCATGTCTTCTTCGGTACGAAAATTATTACTCAAATAATTTTACGAACACGAAAACGGGAATATAATACAGTTTCTTCGAAAACGAGGTAAAGATTTGGAGTTATTTTGTTGTATGCCGGCATCATACTTCTGCAAAAATGTAATCGATGGACTTTTCACTGATTTAAGAATGATTTGACTCTTTTTTGTGTTTCAATTCCAGTACCGGTTTTATTTTTGTGTTTCAATATAACCCCCGACTTTTTTTTGTGTTTCAATCCGACCTCCGGCGTTCATAATCCGCCATTGCATTGCCTCAATTTCCACAGTGCCACCATATCATCGCTTCAATTTTCATTTTGTCGCCCGTCCAATGGTCAAGATTTTTCAGGTGTCGTGGGCCTAAACGTAACATTAACTCTTTGACAAATTTCGACAAATTCATCAACCGAATGATCATCACATTAACCACTTCACATCATCCATTATCCAATTGTGGATCATGTAGCATTACGAAACGGAAACCTCGAAAAAATAACTAACAACAAGCCACTACTGTAGTTAAAAATAATTATTCGCATGGAGAAAATCATGCAAACCAAATCATGAATCATATCAACACATAAAATAATAAGCATAGGAATTTATACTTGCATATTGCATACCAAATTATGAATCATATTTACAAATACACACCTCTGGGACACTTATTAACTTTTGGACTTACAGATTTCTTAATATCATGTAGACATCACCTGCTTAATCAAACTTTGATATCGCATCAAATTGAACATGTATACATTTACAAATTACCATCACTTAATTCATGCCTACGCCCTAGACTTACAGTTAACTCAAATAATAAAATGGTTAAATACCAGTTTCCTCACCAATGAATCGATATGCCGTAGTCTTCTTTCAGTTGATTAAAAACGATCAACGTAATTAAAGCTTCAAATATTCTGAGCGCCAACAGTTTCG